>VZTH01005090.1:285119-299926 GCA_013397815.1 Aleadryas rufinucha
AATTTCCCAGATTAGGTAAATAACATACATTTTAAAAAACAACCCCCCCCCCCCCCCCACTGATCTCTACAATACATGCTCTCCCCAGCTCCGACACAGGGTGAGATAACACGTGATCCAGTCAGGTCTTTGGCTCTGGTTCCTGACACAGTTCCCCATACACTTTGCAGGTGCACTTTTTCATGCTCCTTGCTCTTCTTCTCCCCAGGAGGAAAGGAGCACCAAAGGTTATCCCGCCCAGGCACAAAAATAGAGGTGCAGGAGCTGCCTACACACCAGTCTCATTTCTTTCACCGCTTCTGACATTAGGATCCTCTTGCACCTTTCTCATCTCCAGTCCTTTCACCCATGTGTAGGCAAAGGAGCCCCCCAGCACCATCAAGTTACTCGTCCACCACAAGAAGCTCTTTGTCTCCTCAAAGTAGATAACAGCCAGCACAGTTTGGGCACAGGCCTTGGCTGTCCCAGACACATTGTGGGTGAGTGGGCTAGTGAACTTAATCTGAAGTCCAGTCACATACCCAATGGCAAAGCCAAACACTCCCCCCAGGGTCATCATGCCCCAAAAACTGGGGCTCCCCAGCTTGTCGAAGTGGTAGAGGGTGCGGAACTCGCCCAGCAGCATCATGAGGGGGAAGAACAGGACACAAGCATTGACGTTGTTGTAGAAGGTCAGGCGCCAGATGCTACCATCCACCACAGGCAGCACCTTCTTGGTGTAGATGGCATTGAGAGAGACACAAAGGCTGGCTAAGATCCCAAAGAATATACCTGTCCATGACAGAGTGCCCTCTGCTCCTTCCTGGTCAACACCCAGCCAGAAGCCACCTGCAACCAAACAAATCAGGCATCATCTGAACAACTGCTGAAAGGCTCAAAACTTACAGTCAAAAATTCATCATTTACTTTATAGTGAACAACAACAAGAGACAGGCTTAAGGGCTTCCCCCTTCTATTAAGTGAACCCACCAAGTATCATGACTAGTGTCCTGGGAAGACGTATTTTGGGAGTGCAGGAAATTTACTGTGGGGATAATTCAATCTCAGAGGACTAATTCCCACAATGAGCAGGCAGCACTAGTTCAGAAACTACTAATCCAGCGAGTCTTTTCATATAGGTAATTTTCAGGAGACCTTTTTTTTTTCTTTAATTGAGAAGGCTGAAAACTGACACATGTAGAAAAATATTCTTCAAAGTTTGAAAAAACCCCCAATTTTATAGACTTTTCTCTGCTGTTAACAGGAAGGAAAAGATAGGTCAGAGAAGAAGATGGAAAGATAGTAAAAACATGGATGTAATATTAAGCATGATAAAAAAAAAAATCACAGTGCAGAAACTGTGTGCAGTATCTTCATGTTAAACTTTGATGAGCAAAGCACTCTCTAACCACCTCCAAAACAGGAGCTATAGGCTTTGCATCTCCAAGGCAGAGAGGGAGACCTCATCTCCACCCATTAGCTCAAAAGCTAAACATAAAAGGGAGATGAAGGAGCACTGAAGGAGCACTGCACCATGTTTTCATTAGCAGCTTCTTGTAGGAGGTTGTCTGGGAAGCTGCCTGCAAAGCACCTAACACACTTGAAACTAAGCCCAGATACAAATGGGTTCAATGCACAGACAGGAAGGGCTTTGTGTCAGGCCACAGAGGATACTCAGCTATGCTGCTATAGGCACAAAGGCAATGCTCTCACAGCGAAAGGATATGGAGCCAGAAGGACAGAGTTTAAGCCTTAGAGAAACCCTGTCAGGCTGCCAGGCACCACACTCCTGGGCAATGCCTGAACAAAAGATTAGCTGAAGGCAATTGCTTGCATCACTTGGGTAGAAAATACAGCAGCTCTGTTCCCGTCCACCTCTTCTGTGGAGATGAGATTCTCTTATTTTCATCTGATTCCATCCATTTGTCTAACACTAAAGTGAACACATGCACACCTGGAACCAGACTGAAATCAACATTTCACCATCCTTGGCATCTAAATGGCCCTCCAGTGGGAGGCAGGTTCTGGGATTACTTCGTCCTTGGAATAGAAGACTTATAAGCATTCCAGTTAAGCCAGTCAATGCCTTGCCCTACATCCTAACCACAAAACCAGATCTTCTGGTGGTGTTTTACGCTTGGCTTGATCAGCTAACCCTCTACCACATGCATTCAGCCTGTTGTAAAAACCAATTGGCTGGCTCTATTGTGTGGTCCCAGTGGTGCTAACATAAATGTTATTGTTACCACGGTTAATAATCAACAAGGACTTGGGCACAGGGAGAAAGCCACCTGCTATTTTATGGCCTGTACAGGGGGAAGAAGAAAAAAGGTAAGGCAAGTTAAACGTCATTAGAGGGTAGATAGGTTTCAGTGCTCAAAGGAAAAAGGGAGCTATTGCCAAATGAGAGCAATTTCTTCTCTTATCGAGTTACCCACATCCTCCAGACATACAAATTTGGTCGCCAGAGACAGAGCAAGGCACGAGCCCCGAGCTACCCCACCTCACCGGGGAGCTGCCATGCAGGCGGGGATGACTTCCCAAGGGAAAGACATCCCACCACCGCCTCTCCGGGGCTGGCTGTAGGATGGGTGCAGCCCTTCCTGCTCCCCCTCACCTATGATGACTCCGCAGGCCAGGAGGGCATAGAGGGAGGTGGTCTGCTTGAGGAGGAGGTAGGAGAGCAGCACGTTGAATACGGTGGTGAGGGAGCGCCCCACATTGTAGAAGGCCACGCCGACATGCTTGAGGCAGAGGTTGTTGGAAGTGACCATGCCGATGAAGACGGCGGAGAGGGGCAGGACGCTGCGGGACACCTTGGGGTCGAGGCGGAGGGTGGGCAGGCCGGCGCAGGGGGGCCCGCAGGCCGCCCCCAGGCTGAGGCCCAGACAGAGGGCGGCCGTCAGGGCGCACTGGAAGAAGGTGACGAACAGAGGGGCGTCGAGGCGCAGCGAGGGGCTGTCCAGCAGGTACTTGTTGAGGAAGACCATGGCGATGGAGGTGAACCAGTAGAGGCAGACCACCACGGCGATGCGCAGCGCTCGCAGCAGGAAGGGCGCCCGCCGGCCCCCGCCGCCCTCCNNCGCCCCGGCCGCGGCGCCATGTCGGGGGAGGGCCCGGCCCGGCCCCCGCCGCCCGCTCCGCCCCGGGGCAGCGCGGCTGTTGCAAAATACGGAATTTATAAAAGAATTGTTGAGAAAGGATGTTCTTTGATATTTGAACTTTGTGTACTTGATTCAGGCCGAATCAACAAGAATGGAGATTTGATCCGTGGAAAAGAGAGCAGCGAATAAGCAAGCTCTGAGTGATGCCCGGGCGTCAAAAAGAAATGACTTGTCGGCAGAATAGCCTTGTTAAGGTTTAGTTCTCGACGGGTTTGAACGATCTCAGACCCAGGTGGAGGTTAGCAAAGCCTGGGGGGCAAGCTGACAGGGAACACAAGGTAGAATTTACAGGCCCCAAGGACATTTGGCAGGACCCCTAGGATACGGAAGAAACTAATAAAGACAATTCAGCAACTCTGCTGAGATCAGCTCCAACTGGGTAAAAGGTAATTCCAACAGGTGGAGATTACAACCACCAACTCATTGACCACCAACTCAGGAAACCCACCGACCCGAAAGAAGAAAAAGACTGAGCATGCAGACTAATTATCATGAGATGCGAGAAAATCATCAATCGATAGAAGATAGAATACTAATTAATAAAAAACCCAGCCAACTTGTAGCCAATGAATTACCTTTGTTCTACAGCAAACAATGCCTTTGTGTGCTAAAATGTGTGAATAGTGAAAAGTTTCGGTAGCTGTCATGCTGGCCTTGTGGCAGCTATGCCATTTGCCACCCAGCACCCCTTTCCGTGCAGAACTGTAAATAAATCAAATACCTCAACTCTCTGTGTGAATTGGCATCTTGCACACCAGGTGAGAGAACCTATTTTGGGACAACAGGGGCAGACAGCAACTGGGGCAGTTTAACGAGGAACAGTCACCTGAAGACAGTCCTTGGGCACCCTCCACAGCTAGGAGGGAGGGTCTTGTTTGGGACTGCTGGGGAGGGGCTGCCATGCTCACCATGGTCATTAGTGGTGACCAGCACTGTATCCACCTGGCGTCGCTGGGCAGTGGGTGGCAGGAGGGGACTGGTAGCAGTCCTTGTGTCAGGAACAACACTGCTCTGCTGGCTCGTGTCAGCATCCTTTGTGTGCTGGTTGGAGCAAGTGGGATCTGGGTGTTGGACATGCACTGGTTTGCTAGCGTGGATTTTGCCCACATCCCATCAAAAGCACAGTGCGCTCTGCTGCCTAAGCCTTCTGTACAGAAAACGGGTTCACACTTTTGTGGAGGTAAATCAAACCTTCCCAATACGACCTAAATGACGTAGGCATGGTGACATGTGCAAGCAAGGACAGCACAGGCAAGAGTCAGCTGCCTAGTTCCCATTCCTGCATCAGTAACTTTGATATCTGACCAGAAGAATGCGTCTCCAGTACTGAGGAGCAGCCTGTGCTGACCTGTGCACTACCCCACTACATCGCAAGCAATACAGGAGCTAACTGCTTTCAAAGTAGCCTAGGTGTTAGGATAAGCTGCACACATTCTCATGCTAAAGCAGTTATCCCACAGTCCCATGTCATCATTCCAGGTATAAAACACCCATCTGCCCATATTCACATGCCAAAACATCCCATGTTCTCTTAATGGTGCTTTATAGCAAAGAAACCTTTCAATACCAAACTCTAGCATGTTGTGAATTCAAACTGCTGGCAGGACAAAATAAATTAAAATTAATGCCAGATTCCATGTGGTGGGGGAGGCAGCAGTGAGCTCTGTCAAACATTGGTCAGCATGACCCCCGCTTCTTATTTCAGCTGAGACTGCTGCAAAGTGTCTGGTCTGCAATGTCCTGGGGCCCAACAATTTGCACAGGGCATAATTAAGAGGATTTTGGAGGCAAAGCCAGCAGCGTTAATTGCCTCCCATAGCAGTCTTTGCCACTCTTACGGTTGGGAAGGACAGAAGCATAGCAGAGGTCATGGGGAGAAAAGTGATGTACTTAATTAGACCAATTGGTGTGACTGCAAAATATTTCAGGCATAACGTGCTTTTCTCAAATCTCTGAAGTCACACTTGACTTTTTTCTCCCAGGTGCATCAGTTGGTTTAGTAAATGATGCTGCCTTTCCTCACAACCCTTGCCTTCTAAGCAGCATCTGGGTGCTAGTGGGAATCATATTCCCTCAGTACAGAGGAAGTTGGTGCTGGTGTGCTTACTTTGGACTATGTAAGTGCACTGCAGAGTGATGGAGTGTTCTGGGTTGTGTTCTGAGCACCATCTCTTACCCCTGCACCTTGTGAGAGGTGCCTGGTAGAGTCCTTGCAAACCCAAGCAAGTTTTGCCTGCTCACCTCACCCACCTCCCCTCTCTGCCTGCACAGCTGGGAGAGCCACCCCGTGCATGGAGCTTGCTGAGCTCACATGGGGTGTGACATCCCATGGATGCAGGCCTGCAGCTCCTGCCATGGAAACAGCAGAGATTGTGGCTCTGCAGAGGGGCTGGCATTAAGGCAGGGAAAGCTGCTGTTGAAATGACCAGCCAATGTTCCCTGTAGCCCAGGCACGCTTTGATCCTGCTGCTAGTAGTGCAGGATCACTTACTTACTCATTACTTCATATCCCATGTGCCTTCCCATCCACCTTCTTCCAGTGCCTGGCCCAACACTCCTCTCATAAATGGTGTCAGTCAGGAAAAAAGAAAGGAAAGCAAACAGTGTGGGTGTGGTGCACTTGGTTGATTCCACAGGTCCTCATGGCTTGTTACACATACCTGTGGCTTCAGTGTCACATATTTGGCTTGAATTTCAAGGAATTTGACCTCTCCTACCACTAATGTTGCAAGAATGACAGTGCCTCTGGCAGAATCAGAGTCAGATATGAATAATTTTTTCCCCTCTCTGCTGCTTGCTAGTGTTGTTCAAAGCGCCTTCTCTAAACTAAACCCAGGAGTTGAAGAAGGCAAAAACCCCAGCCTTCAGTTACATCTTGTCCACTCATTCAGCATACAGAAGATTGCTTTGGCCTGCAGAAGTTTGAAATATCCCAATCAATAAAATCTCCATTGCTTCTCCTACAGCCCTATCACACATGTATGGCACGTCTGCATGGGAAAATCAACCAGAATAACTCTCTCACCTCTGCCAATATAACTCCGTGGTGCTGACAGTGTAGTCCAAAATAAAAGTGATTTGTTCTCGAATAATCAGGTAGTTGTGATAGTTGTGCTGGTCAATCTCCCTAGGCAGAGCTTGTCTACAGCATGGCAATGGTTTTGACAAGTGCTTTGAATAAAGGCTTTCCTAGGTGCAAAAACTGACCAGCAGAATTACTCTGCCATAGCCGTGCCTGCCTACCTACCTCACAAGGATGCCTTGCTTTGGGGGGAAGGTGGTTTAAAGTCATAGGTGATTTAGAAATTTCAGAGTAAAGGTAGGAATAAGTAGGTTGTAATACTAATATAAGCTGTTTAGACAATGTAGCCTGGACTCCTGCACAACATCCATCTTAGGCTTCCCTGAATTAAATCTTACTTGAATTAAACCTGATCTTCTATGAGAAATAAAATCAAATTTGATTAAAAATACTCCCAAAGACTGAATTCAATAGGGCACTAGCAATGTTATTCTGATGGCTGGTTCTTTCCCACTGAATAATGCACACTCCTTTTCATGCTTGGCATTGCCTGGTTCAAGTTTTCAGCCTCTGGATCTTGTTACAGCTTTGCTGATTTTTTTTACAAGCAAGCAGTGACAGGCAGATGAAGTTACCTTTTAGCCTTGTTTTTGGAGACAATAAATAATTTTAACTTCCTTACAGAACATGTTTATTATGCTACATCAGCAAAGATTCACTTCTTTATGCAGATGATACCTCAATATTTTCCTGCCCTGCTGCCTGGTTGTATATTAACACGGTAGCACATATTGTGAGGAGCCTGCATGGGATTATTCCTGGCTTAGGAGTGTGCTGCTTCATGTTGCCTGAGTGCTTACAAAATAAACACTTATCACTAGTGGAGGTCTGAGGCTGGAAAATAAGCAGCTTTGGCAGGTTCTTCATGTAGGGAAATCTGGCTGGTAGTGTCCTTGCTCCCATGTCTTGTGAGGTGCCTGCACTGCTGCTAGTGTCTGGCACGCCTTATGCCCTGCCTGCTGCTGGCATGCACACATACATACATACATACATGCATACATACATACATACACTCCTGCATCTTATTTAGTTCTTTCCTTTGTGATCAGAAAACCTTTTTAACTATGAGAGGTGCTGCTCCTCTGAGGGGAGAGCTCTCCCCTTCCCACTAAAATTAGGTGACCTACTAGAAAGCATGCAAATCAGCTGAGAGCCAGCAGCCTGGCTGATAAAACAGCAATGGGCTTTGGGGTGTATGTCAAACCCGGTGGTGAGACAGCACAGATTGCATTTCCTGGCCACACAGGAGACCTGGACATATCGACCAGTGTGTTATTGTAGGAACAGCCCCTCTGTAAGTCGTGTAGAAGAGCAAATGAAGCAGCAGAAAATATTGCCAGTTTTGTTTCTGAGTTTGGAGTTAGAAATAGGATTCATTCTGCTACCTAGAATGGGACATGGGGAAAAAAATCCACTCAGCAGTGAGGTCATTCCAGTGTATTTAAGAATTTATTGTTCCTTACAAGCATAGGTATCCGATTTCCAGTTAATACAAACATCCTTGATGCTGACATTTACAAAGTGTGGAGCTTACAAGTCAAGGTATCAATCTAGGTTCATCTGTGTATCAACACACACATATATACAAGCATATAGGTATATTTCTATCTGTACATATGCATATGTGTGTGAGTATGCTCAGACTATGTACAGGCGGTGTGGTGCCACAGTGGTGTCCAAGCAGGAACCAACAACCCAGGAGGGTTCATCTCTGGCAGGAGTATTACTTTGTTGTGACAGGGGTGTTGCTTCACCAGACCTACTGGTGATTCCTCTGGTTTGCTGTGTATCTCATCAAAATTAGCTTGAGCTTTCAAGGTTTCAAGTTTGAACTGCAGATACTGCCTGGTAACAATAGGTCTCAGCTGTCATACCATTATTTAGGATTTGCTGATAACCAATACAGGAGAAGAAGGCCAATGCAAAATCTAAGACTGATTTATCAGATCAGATTTGCTGAATCAGGTCTCTCTCTGCTAGGGTAGTAAACATGAATCAGGGGAGACAACTGAGTAATCTCTTAGTATTGTCCTCAAACAACACCAGTTTCTAGCACCGGTGTTTCCCATTACAATACAGCTTCTTTCCAGACTCTCCCGCTTTGTAGGAGAAATGGCCTTGGCAGGATTGTGCTGCTGTAGCTCTCCATTGTGCAGGATAATAGATGTTACTGCAGTCTCATTGTGGAAAAACATGTAACACCAGGGGAGTCCAGTGCAGAGGAGGCCTGGTGTCACTGCGGAATTGGAACAGTTTTGGTCTAGGTGGATTTTTTAGCTGTGGTTCTGTGCCAGCTTTGTTGGCCCAGACAGCTGCTGCAAAGATGCTTTGGTGCCTCCCCTACATGTTGTCCTCCAGTAGCCAGGTGACACTAGCTGGAAAGTGCTTGGATCCAGCTGCACTCAGCTCAGACACCTTCCTGGACCCTAGCACACGGGACACTTGTACAGAATCTGCTGGAGCTCAGCCCAGAAGGGGCTAACTCCCAGCTGGATCCAAACTAGCTTTGAAGCTGGATCAAAACCAGCACTGCCTGGGCTCTTCCATGTCTAGATGTCTGGTGCCAGGTCCCTGGAGCAGTCATGCTGACTCAGCTCTGTAGAGAGGCAGTGGGGTCCAACAGGACCTCTACAAGGGCTCTAACACATCAAAGCAGCCCTGGGCTTTGCAAACCTGAGCTATTTCTGGAAGCAGTGCAGGTGTCCCATCAGCTAGTAAAATCGGCTGCATCTCAGATTCTCTCTGCATCTGGGGCATGCTGCATCCCCAGCTGGGATAGTCTCACTGTGCATAAATGGAATTGAATAAAAAATAGTTAATGAAGGTTTCTCCTGGTTGTCTTGTTCCCTCCTGGCTTCCTCAGGATTTTGCCTGGACTGCAGAAATGATGGGTACCTGCTTTGACCATGGGCAGAGACTGGAGGTCAAGGTAGTAGCAAGTTCCTTCCACCCCAAATTACATCATCATCATCTGGCACATATCTGAGCCTGGGTCCTTCCCCTTTCCTGCTCCCTTGGCGTGAAAGCCAAGCTCTGCCTGAAACAGTCACACCTAAGTCCCGATTGAACATCTGTCCCGGCAGTGCTGGGGGAATGATCTGGATTACCAGGAGTGGCTGTGGCAGAAGTGACACTAGAGGGCAGGGCTGGCACACGGTTGGAGCCTTCCCAGGCAGGCGTGGGACAAGCCTGGGGCTGGGCTGGGGTGCAGGTGGGCAGGACTGGGGCGAGGCTGGGGGAGCGCTGGGGCTGGGGTGCAGGGGGACCCTGGTCACCCTGTCCTGCTTTGCTGCCCGCTTGCAGCCGTGGGAGGCAGGGGTGGGTGCACATGATGCAGCAAGGGCTGGGAGCTCTGCGACTGCTTTCTGGGATGCGTGGGGATGATAAGGCCTGGGGCACATCTCCATCTGCCCATCTGGCCTCTGTCACCACCCAAGAACGGTATGGAATCAGGCCTTAAAGGCCCAGGTGACAAATTAGAAATCACAGCATGACACAAAACATCACCGATTAAATACATTGCCCAGTTCCTGTATGTTTCCCACGCACTCCGCACTATCCACCTCATCCCCATGGGCTGCAGCAGCCTCTGCTTTCCACTCGTGCCAGGCAGGAGCTGGCTGGAACCTGACTGCCTGTGCAGCAGAAATGACTCTACAAGACAGGGTGAAAACTGTCAGCCCACAGCAAAAAAAGCGTGAAGAAGCTGCTGCTTTGTCCCTCTGCCTCTGAAGAAGAGGGATAACGTTGAGGGAAGTGGCCTGCATCCCAGGGTGACCCCCAGTTCGAAAGGATGGCTGGGGATGGCTCTGCTTGCCATGGCTGGAGAGCAGCCTGGCTGCAGCGGCGCTCAGCTCTCTGCCTGGAGCTGGAAATGCCCCCACTGCCATGGCCAGGTCAGGTGAGGGAGCAGTAGCCCAGCCCCTTAGGAGCAGGGCAGGCAAGTAGTGGGCTGTGATTTATAAGGCAAGCCCTTGGAAACTCTCCGAACCCAGTGCTTAAGTGCTTCTGAATGGCGGCATTAATTACTATTAAAAACACACATTTATATCTCTCTCACCTGCTTTAAATCCTGTGAAATTAGATTTCCTACCCAACCCTTCCAGCCTTCATGGCAGCTCAGGGTGTTTTATAGGCCTATAAAGCCCCACAGTACCTGCTGTCTACATGGGCTCTTATTTATGAGGCCTTTAACAGTCTTCCTGGCTGCACCATCTGAGCCCCCTAATCATTTAGTTTCCATGTGCCTTGGAGGGAGTGGTCCCTTCAGCCACCCCAAGAGCCATTCCACCCCACAGGGGCTGGCTGACTGATTCAGAGACCCAGCTACCTGGGGTGGGAGTGAGGCCATGCTGGGGCATCCTGATGAACCCATTTCCAGCATTTGGGCCAGCTTCCCTGGTTTTACGTAGAAAAGGGATTCAGTGAGACAAGCACCTCATGACAATGTTTTAATGTCCTTGTTTGTGTATCTTTTATAGCAAAGTCATGCCAGGCATCACCAAAAGCCACCCAGAACCTCCCAGGGCTGGGCTAAAACCCCAGATTTTCTGAGCACAGAGACAGTAGTTTATATAAGTAAAAAGGAAATATCATTTCCATAGATTATCCTTTCTTTTGGATGCAAACTATGTAGAAGTATCTTAAAATAGCCAGCTTTTCCCTAATGGACTGCAGGCATTTTGCAACTCATCCTATTTTGGATGCCTTGACAGTGTATTTAAAAATATACTGTGCCTTTGGACTGAGATGTGAACCCTGTTTTGCTGGGGGTCCTCTTGTCCCTAGGTCACAGAGGACAGGGTGGGGTGATGTCAGGAGCTCCATTCTTCTCCAGGTCTCTCCTACATAATTTCCTCACCTGCCTCCCCAGCACTTCTGGGTCGCCAGATCTGCTGGAGATCAGATGATGCTCTGGGGAACTGGCCAAATTTGTGTGCTTGTATCAGCCTGCTGGGTAGGAAGTGATAGATATCTCTGCCTCCTGACTCCCAGGCTGAGCATGCTAATTTATAGATTGTATCTGTCACTCCTGATAAACGATGTCTTACTTCCCTAATGCCACCTTCAAATTGAGTTTTTAAGGCTAGGTCAGGTGGAGAAACCAAAGGGCGACGCTGCTTTTGCTTTGCTCTGACTTCCTTCTCTGCAGTTGGGCCGAAGTTGGCTTTTCAGGTAAGAGGTGGATCTGTTGTGGCAGCTGCTTTGCTGACCAATTGGGCAGAGTGCCTGCCCCTAATGGGCTAAAACCATAAAACTCCTGCCTAGCTCCCTCAGGTGCTTGGTTTGTTCTGATGTGGTTTTGGGGAGGGCCAGCTGAGGCATCTCCCTCCTCATCCTACTCCATCCAGCTCTGTTCCCAGTCTCTTCCAGCACTGCTGAGATGGTGGAGGTGGACCCAAGGCCTTGCGAAAGAGGGTGCCAGAGCCTGAGCTTCTTCAGGAGCACATGGCGTGAACAGAAAGCTCCCAGTCTTGGCTCCTGCCCACACTTGAAGCCAACAGTGTGCCCGTGCTGCTCTTCAAGGAAAAGTGGCATTTTCCCTTCTCTGCACATTTCAGGTGGGATCTCTTGAGCATTAATTTCTTCAGGGGTTGTGTTTGAATGAGCACAGGCAAAGCTTTGGTGAGCATCCTTCTCTGGCAGCAGAGAGGACCGTTTTCTGGAGCACAGCCAATAGCTTAGAGCTGTACATACGTGAGCAGCTTTGTTCCTCCTCCAGGGAGCTGACTAACAGAGTTAAGAGTTGGCCAAGCAGGCCAGGATTAAGCATATAATTGCTCTAA
Source organism: Aleadryas rufinucha (assembly GCA_013397815.1). Classification (NCBI taxonomy): domain Eukaryota; kingdom Metazoa; phylum Chordata; class Aves; order Passeriformes; genus Aleadryas; species Aleadryas rufinucha. The sequence goes on from VZTH01005090.1 coordinate 297,131, forward strand.
CCCTCTTGGGGTTACGGTGGTTAAAGGCATGTGAGTTAGACCTGTTTATCTCGTCATTATTAAGCCCTGACTATTTTCTTGCTCTCTGAGAACGGAGTTTGTTGAAGCTACCTCTTTATGCCTGAATGTCACGGCAGTAACACAAAATAAATCAGCCCAATGAATACCTTCCATAGGTGATGAAAGAACGAACCAGTAATGCCTCACAGAGGCAGTAACCTTCTGCCCAGGGCTAACTCTGAAACCTAGTAAACCACCATCCAAACTACACCACAACCCTTGCTTAATTTCTAGCAGCCACAGCAGTCAAAATTTCCCTGCACAAAAATTACAGCCATTTGAGATTGCAAATCCTGCAGCACACTGGAAACTAAAAATGATGGAGCTGGGAACAATAAACTGAATTTGAACTTCCAATTAAAGAAACACAGAGGGGATGGCTGTGTCATGATTCAGATTTAATTCAATCCAAGTTTCTCCCTTTCAAGGTTTGTTTTTTGCCTCCAGCTGCTGTAGACTCTCCCACCCGCTGCAATTCAAGCTGCAGAATAAACCTTGCTGTTGAATTTAGGTCAAGCTTGGCTGGGAATACACTGGGCCTTAGCTATTGTTAAATGAATACGTATAGCATGAAGACCACACCGCAAATGCAGGAGTGGATGCTTTAAAGCCAGCGCCCAGTTCTGTTGCACCTGAAGGACTTGTGAGTAATTGAGGGGAGACAGGAGCAGGCATGGGCACAGGGGACCAAATGGGAGCTGTGTCTTCCAAAACTAATAAATTGAAATCCTCAGCCTCCCTGTGGCTTGGAATCTTGGTACTGAGGAGGCACTACCCCAAGTCAAGAAAAAGTCCTGGTCAGAGGAACCCAGGGCAGAGTGGAGGCTGACAGTAAAGTTCTCTCCAGCTGCCTCCTCTCCTGCCATTCCAGCTGGCTGCACAGGAGAATTTTCATGACATTCTATTTGTGCTTTTTAACCTCTGGCTCCTGTTGACATGATGTTGAACATTCTCACATCCAGAGTATTTATAAGAAGATTGAAGGACCCNTGAATGTCACGGCAGTAACACAAAATAAATCAGCCCAATGAATACCTTCCATAGGTGATGAAAGAACGAACCAGTAATGCCTCACAGAGGCAGTAACCTTCTGCCCAGGGCTAACTCTGAAACCTAGTAAACCACCATCCAAACTACACCACAACCCTTGCTTAATTTCTAGCAGCCACAGCAGTCAAAATTTCCCTGCACAAAAATTACAGCCATTTGAGATTGCAAATCCTGCAGCACACTGGAAACTAAAAATGATGGAGCTGGGAACAATAAACTGAATTTGAACTTCCAATTAAAGAAACACAGAGGGGATGGCTGTGTCATGATTCAGATTTAATTCAATCCAAGTTTCTCCCTTTCAAGGTTTGTTTTTTGCCTCCAGCTGCTGTAGACTCTCCCACCCGCTGCAATTCAAGCTGCAGAATAAACCTTGCTGTTGAATTTAGGTCAAGCTTGGCTGGGAATACACTGGGCCTTAGCTATTGTTAAATGAATACGTATAGCATGAAGACCACACCGCAAATGCAGGAGTGGATGCTTTAAAGCCAGCGCCCAGTTCTGTTGCACCTGAAGGACTTGTGAGTAATTGAGGGGAGACAGGAGCAGGCATGGGCACAGGGGACCAAATGGGAGCTGTGTCTTCCAAAACTAATAAATTGAAATCCTCAGCCTCCCTGTGGCTTGGAATCTTGGTACTGAGGAGGCACTACCCCAAGTCAAGAAAAAGTCCTGGTCAGAGGAACCCAGGGCAGAGTGGAGGCTGACAGTAAAGTTCTCTCCAGCTGCCTCCTCTCCTGCCATTCCAGCTGGCTGCACAGGAGAATTTTCATGACATTCTATTTGTGCTTTTTAACCTCTGGCTCCTGTTAACATGATGTTGAACATTCTCACATCCAGAGTATTTATAAGAAGATTGAAGGACCCATGTGAGTCCAGCACTCATGAATGAATAGGAGGAAATGGGGCAAGGAGCCCTGACCTCCCAAACTTCTTGGAGCAGCAGGAAAGCAAGTGAGGGCTGCCCACAGCCAGGAGCTGCTTCTGGACATCCAGCTGTGTTTAATGCATTCTTTGCCTCCATCTTCAACACAGATGAGGGTTGAAGGGGGTCTCAGAGCCCTGAGCTGGAGGACCATGACTGCGAGAATGATCAGCTCCCAGTTGATCCTGAAATTATGCAGGATCTGTTGCCCCAGCTGGATCCCTAAAAATCAATGGGGCCTGATGGGATTCATCCAAGAATCCTCAATGAGCTGCTGATGTCATCGCAAAACCTCTCTCAATGATTTTTGAGTAGTCTTGGGAATCCAGAGAAGTCTGAGCTGACTGGGAGCTGGCGAATGTTATCCTGATTTTCAAGAAGGGCAAGAAGAACCCCAGAAACTACAGGCCTGTCAATCTCACGTCAGGGCCTGGTAATGTTAAGGAGAAAATTATTCTGGGAGGTATTGAAAGACAAGTGAAAGACAATGCAGTCACTGGCCACAGTCAGCAGGGCTTCATGAGAGGAAAGTCCTGCTTACCAAACCTGATTTCCTTTTACAACAAGGTAACCCACCTGGTTGATCAAGGGAAGCCAGTTGATTTAATCTTTTTGGATTTCAGTAAAGCTTTTGATACTGTCTCTCACAGGATCCTTCTGGACAAAATGTCTGGCACATAGCTGGATAAACACATCTTGGGATGGGTGAGAATCTGGCTCACAGGTCAGGCACAAAGGGTTATAGTGAATGGGGTGACATC
>VZTH01005090.1:300187-352985 GCA_013397815.1 Aleadryas rufinucha
CTGCAGGCATTTTGCAACTCATCCTATTTTGGATGCCTTGACAGTGTATTTAAAAATATACTGTGCCTTTGGACTGAGATGTGAACCCTGTTTTGCTGGGGGTCCTCTTGTCCCTAGGTCACAGAGGACAGGGTGGGGTGATGTCAGGAGCTCCATTCTTCTCCAGGTCTCTCCTACATAATTTCCTCACCTGCCTCCCCAGCACTTCTGGGTCGCCAGATCTGCTGGAGATCAGATGATGCTCTGGGGAACTGGCCAAATTTGTGTGCTTGTATCAGCCTGCTGGGGAGGAAGTGATAGATATCTCTGCCTCCTGACTCCCAGGCTGAGCATGCTAATTTATAGATTGTATCTGTCACTCCTGATAAACGATGTCTTACTTCCCTAATGCCACCTTCAAATTGAGTTTTTAAGGCTAGGTCAGGTGGAGAAACCAAAGGGCGACGCTGCTTTTGCTTTGCTCTGACTTCCTTCTCTGCAGTTGGGCCGAAGTTGGCTTTTCAGGTAAGAGGTGGATCTGTTGTGGCAGCTGCTTTGCTGACCAATTGGGCAGAGTGCCTGCCCCTAATGGGCTAAAACCATAAAACTCCTGCCTAGCTCCCTCAGGTGCTTGGTTTGTTCTGATGTGGTTTTGGGGAGGGCCAGCTGAGGCATCTCCCTCCTCATCCTACTCCATCCAGCTCTGTTCCCAGTCTCTTCCAGCACTGCTGAGATGGTGGAGGTGGACCCAAGGCCTTGCGAAAGAGGGTGCCAGAGCCTGAGCTTCTTCAGGAGCACATGGCGTGAACAGAAAGCTCCCAGTCTTGGCTCCTGCCCACACTTGAAGCCAACAGTGTGCCCGTGCTGCTCTTCAAGGAAAAGTGGCATTTTCCCTTCTCTGCACATTTCAGGTGGGATCTCTTGAGCATTAATTTCTTCAGGGGTTGTGTTTGAATGAGCACAGGCAAAGCTTTGGTGAGCATCCTTCTCTGGCAGCAGAGAGGACCGTTTTCTGGAGCACAGCCAATAGCTTAGAGCTGTACATACGTGAGCAGCTTTGTTCCTCCTCCAGGGAGCTGACTAACAGAGTTAAGAGTTGGCCAAGCAGGCCAGGATTAAGCATATAATTGCTCTAACCCTCTTGGGGTTACGGTGGTTAAAGGCATGTGAGTTAGACCTGTTTATCTCGTCATTATTAAGCCCTGACTATTTTCTTGCTCTCTGAGAACGGAGTTTGTTGAAGCTACCTCTTTATGCCTGAATGTCACGGCAGTAACACAAAATAAATCAGCCCAATGAATACCTTCCATAGGTGATGAAAGAACGAACCAGTAATGCCTCACAGAGGCAGTAACCTTCTGCCCAGGGCTAACTCTGAAACCTAGTAAACCACCATCCAAACTACACCACAACCCTTGCTTAATTTCTAGCAGCCACAGCAGTCAAAATTTCCCTGCACAAAAATTACAGCCATTTGAGATTGCAAATCCTGCAGCACACTGGAAACTAAAAATGATGGAGCTGGGAACAATAAACTGAATTTGAACTTCCAATTAAAGAAACACAGAGGGGATGGCTGTGTCATGATTCAGATTTAATTCAATCCAAGTTTCTCCCTTTCAAGGTTTGTTTTTTGCCTCCAGCTGCTGTAGACTCTCCCACCCGCTGCAATTCAAGCTGCAGAATAAACCTTGCTGTTGAATTTAGGTCAAGCTTGGCTGGGAATACACTGGGCCTTGGCTATTGTTAAATGAATACGTATAGCATGAAGACCACACCGCAAATGCAGGAGTGGATGCTTTAAAGCCAGCGCCCAGTTCTGTTGCACCTGAAGGACTTGTGAGTAATTGAGGGGAGACAGGAGCAGGCATGGGCACAGGGGACCAAATGGGAGCTGTGTCTTCCAAAACTAATAAATTGAAATCCTCAGCCTCCCTGTGGCTTGGAATCTTGGTACTGAGGAGGCACTACCCCAAGTCAAGAAAAAGTCCTGGTCAGAGGAACCCAGGGCAGAGTGGAGGCTGACAGTAAAGTTCTCTCCAGCTGCCTCCTCTCCTGCCATTCCAGCTGGCTGCACAGGAGAATTTTCATGACATTCTATTTGTGCTTTTTAACCTCTGGCTCCTGTTAACATGATGTTGAACATTCTCACATCCAGAGTATTTATAAGAAGATTGAAGGACCCATGTGAGTCCAGCACTCATGAATGAATAGGAGGAAATGGGGCAAGGAGCCCTGACCTCCCAAACTTCTTGGAGCAGCAGGAAAGCAAGTGAGGGCTGCCCACAGCCAGGAGCTGCTTCTGGACATCCAGCTGTGTTTAATGCATTCTTTGCCTCCATCTTCAACACAGATGAGGGTTGAAGGGGGTCTCAGAGCCCTGAGCTGGAGGACCATGACTGCGAGAATGATCAGCTCCCAGTTGATCCTGAAATTATGCAGGATCTGTTGCCCCAGCTGGATCCCTAAAAATCAATGGGGCCTGATGGGATTCATCCAAGAATCCTCAATGAGCTGCTGATGTCATCGCAAAACCTCTCTCAATGATTTTTGAGTAGTCTTGGGAATCCAGAGAAGTCTGAGCTGACTGGGAGCTGGCGAATGTTATCCTGATTTTCAAGAAGGGCAAGAAGAACCCCAGAAACTACAGGCCTGTCAATCTCACGTCAGGGCCTGGTAATGTTAAGGAGAAAATTATTCTGGGAGGTATTGAAAGACAAGTGAAAGACAATGCAGTCACTGGCCACAGTCAGCAGGGCTTCATGAGAGGAAAGTCCTGCTTACCAAACCTGATTTCCTTTTACAACAAGGTAACCCACCTGGTTGATCAAGGGAAGCCAGTTGATTTAATCTTTTTGGATTTCAGTAAAGCTTGTGATACTGTCTCTCACAGGATCCTTCTGGACAAAATGTCTGGCACATAGCTGGATAAACACATCTTGGGATGGGTGAGAATCTGGCTCACAGGTCAGGCACAAAGGGTTATAGTGAATGGGGTGACATCGGACTGGTGACCTGTCACTACTGGGGTTCTGCAGGGCTCCATCATTGGCCCTGTGCTCTTCAGCACCTTCATAAATTACTTGGGCACTGGAGTGCAAGGGATACTGAGTAAGTTCTCAGATAATAAAAAACTGGGAGGAGCTGCTGACTCCCTCAAAGGCAGGGAGGCCCTGCAGAGAGACCTTGACAAATCAGAGGGCTGGTTATTCACCAATCATATGAAGTTTAACAATGGAAAGTGCTGGATTCTGCACCTGCAATGGGGCAACCCTGGAAGTGTGGACAGACTGAGGAACAAGAGGCTGGAGAGCAGTGCCACGGGAAAGGGACATGGGGGTCCTGGTTGACACAAAGTGGATTATGAGCCAGCAGTGCCCTGGCAGCCAGGAGAGCCAAGCATGTCCTGGGGAGCATCAGGCACAGCATCACCAGCTGGGCAAGGGAGGGGATTGTCCCGCTCTGCTCTGCACTGGGGCGGCCTCACCTGCAGTCCTGGGGGCAGCCTTGGGTGCCACAGTATAAGAAAGACATGAAATTATTAGAGAGCATCCAAAGGAGGGCTACAAGGATGATGAAGGGCCTTGAGGGGAAGCCATATGAGGAACAGCTGAGGTCACTTGGTCTGTTCAGCCTGATGGAGACAGAGGGGAGACCTCTTTGCAGTCTGCAGCTTCCTGATGAGGGGAAAAGAAGGGGCAGGCACTGATCTCTTCTCTGTGGTGACCAGTGACAGGACCCAAGGGAATGGCCTGAAGCTGAGTCAGGGGAGGTTTAGGTTGCATATTAGGAAAAGATTTTTCACCCAGGGGGTGGTTGGGCACTGGAACAGGCTCCCCAGAAAACTGGTCCCAGCACCAAGACTGACAGTTCAAGAGGTGTTTGGACAATGCTCTCAGGCACATGGTGTGACTGTTGGGGATGACCCTGTGCAAGGCCAGGAGTTGGCCTTGGTCATCCTTGTGGGTCCCTTCGAACTCAGCATCTTCTGTGATTCTGTGTAAATAGAATGGTAAATGCAGCTGAGAAGGAGAAGCCTGTGTGAGGCTGCGAAGCAGGCTCAGGCTGGGCATGGGGCCAGGAACGTGGCTCAGTGCTCCTGCTGTGGCAAAACTGAAACAATCCCTTTTATCTTTCTGTGTGTATCAAGCACGCAGGATACGAGCAGCAAGAGAGCTGCTGACAGTGCTCCAATGCACAGCAAGTTGCAGCCTGAAAATTATTCCATGGATTAAAGCATAGAAGGGCCAGTTTACGCCTCACAGAGGAGCTGTTGGCTGCTGTAACATAACCCAGGAGCTGCAGAGCTCCTTGCAGCACCTTGTATTCTGATGACAGAAATGCATCTTGTGTCATTGCCTCCCTGCTGCCCTGTTCTGTGTGGGTCCATATGGAACCAAAAGGCAAGCACCCCTTCCTTGCTTCCACTTATTCATCAAAGGGTATAAAAAGGGTATAAGGATAATTCCCAAGAGCTCACTGAACACAAGTACTCACATAACTCTGCCCCACTCCAGCTCTGTCTGATCCTCAGGATCCCCTGCTAGCTGGGGCAGATGGGTGAGAGAAAAGCAAGTACCAAAGGCTAGAGGGGAATCATCTCACGGGCACAGCCAGTCCCACAACATGTCCCACATTAACTGGTCCTGATGCAGGTGTCTGGGGGCTGACAGGGAGAGGAGTGAGGTCTGTTGGTGTGTATCTTGTCCCCAGCTCATCCGCTACCGATGCTTCCCGGCACAGTTGGAATGGCATCACCCTGATCCCCCCAGCATCACTAGCCATGCCCTTTGTTACACACCCCATGCTGAACTCCACATTCCCCAGCACACGGGTTCTCATATCTCATTTTGTGCTAGTGGGGCTGCTGATGTGACTCTGATTGCCTGATAAATGTAGCTGAAGTGAGTGGTTTACCCCGGTGTTATTACCTGGAGCTGCTGGTGGGAGTTAGCAGTAGCTGGAGTGCAGCTGTGGTGCCTCCTGCCCTTGCAGCAGCACAGGGGACTCCTGGGCAGTCGGTGCTGTGCTCTGGGTTGACTCCCCTCCTGCCTCCTCCAAGCTAGGAAAATGCTCTGCCGTGCAGCCCTGCTGTATCCAGCCAGCTCAGACAGTCCTTTAAGCTGCACCTTTTTGGTTGTGTAGAATCTCCCTCACTTACACACTTGAAGGAAGCCCTTTAATGCACTTCTGTTTTATTACTTGTCCTTTTCAATATGCCTCTAGCCTGTTGCATTGTGTGAGGCCAAACTCTCCTGCACCACTTGCCAACAATATTGTGCTGTGGCAGACAACTAAACAAAAAAGCCTCTCAAAATACTCTTCAGGTAATGTTGCATCTCAAAATCTATTAGTAAAAGTGGAGACCAGAGCATGGGCAGGACTACTGCATCAGGCATAAAGGAGTGGATGTATGTGATTGTAGAGAATGGGTTTGGGAAAGTGCTTGTTCTCCAGCATCCCAAGGGGCTACTGGCAGGATTAGGAGCATTATTCTGCATCAGGATCATTTGAGTGTAGAGTCTGTTAGTCAACAAGCTAAGCAGCAGTGTTAAAATAAGGCATGGAAGTCCAGATTTCTGCAGAGAAGTGGCTGGACAATCTTCTCCTGATGTGGAGGTGTAGGGTGGTCAATCTCTCAGGGAAGTCAATAACCTCACAGGGAGTACTCTGATAGAAAACCAGTGACAGCTGCAGGGCCAGGACTCTGACAGCTATTGTCCATCCTTTTAATTGCAAGCTCTTTTCTTCGAAGAATGACCACAGATGACATTATATCAGCTAAAATTGAGTGCATCCCACACTGAAGAGATCCAGGAAGCATAGGCCATCTGGGATGTGTCTTTTCATCTGTTTTATTGAACAGCTCTAGATTTGGAGCCCCCATGGTCTTCCACAGTCTCAAAAAGCTCATCCAGCCAAGACCTGTTCAGCATCAGGGCACTTCTCCTACCCACCACCCCTCTGCCCCCATCCCAAAGTAAAGTCAGTGCTCACCATTGCTGAGCAAGCAAAGGGAGGCTTTGTTTTTAGTGTGGGATAGCCATAGTGGTGCCTGGAGTTCCTGGGAATGGGTGTGTGAGGGCAGTGGTAAAAGCAGAGAAAGGGGCTGCAGTTCAGCCCCAGCTGACAAGGTTCATGACTCTAAAGCCAGCCCGGGGACACCCATTTCTGCAGCAGCACTGTGTGCCAGGTGTCTCATCCCTGCCAGTCCCTGCTGCAGACCAGGCAGCAACCCTACAGAATGAGGAAAGTGAGCCCAAGGCTTGTGGTCACACAACGCAGAAAGCTGGGGCAAATTTGCCTTTGAAGAGAAGGGGGAAAGAACACAAAGCAGGCTGAAGCCCCCTTCTGAAAGCATTTGCTGTGGTGCCCAGCTGAGGTAACCTACACCCCCAGCACACAGTGCAGCCAGGGCCAGGGCCGACTACAATTTTGTCAGTAGCTTGTGCCCTTCCAGGAATGGCTGATATTTCTCTGTCAGGGGTGTGTGCTAAGAAGAAAGAAAAGCCTTTTTGTCCATCCTTGCAGAGTTCCTGTAGCACCAAAACACACATGGCACAAAACGAGTTCAGAATTGTGCAGGATGGACCTGGTGCCTGACCACGCTGGCTCCATGCCACGCCATGCCATGCCATGCCATGCCATCCCCACACAGAGCAGGCTGTCACTGCTGCTCCCACATGGACAGCTGGCCTTTTGCTGTCACATCAGCCATGGCCACGCTGCCACGTCGCCATCCTCAGCAGGCAGTCTCTCTGCATGCTCCCAGATGCAGTGTTGGCCCAGAGCTCACCACCTACAGCCTTCCATCCCTGGGAGGTGTGGAGCTCACAAGCCCCTGGCAGCAGGGATATTGTGAGGTTGTCCTTCCCTCGGTAGGGGAAGCAAGGCTGGAAGAACCAGAGCAAGAGCACAGGCATCTCTTTGCCCCTCAGCTTCTTCCAGGCTATTTGTTTCCTGCCATCTTTACCAGACTTGGCCATCTTATGGGGCAAAGGCCCACCTAGCAAAAAACCAGCAAACATGGTGGGGAGGAAGGAGGCATGACACAGCCCCTAGGCTGCAAATCTCTGCCCTCGCCCCCCCTTTGCCTTATAGGGCTGGCCCTGTCCCCTCCCAGGAGGTCCCAGGCTCTTCATTTAACTCTCAAAGCACCTGAGGCAGCTCAGCTCACAGAAGTCCCCACCTCTATGGAAACCTTTTTTTTTTTAAATTTCTGTTTTTATAGAGGCCTTTGAAGATGCTTGTTGCCATGGAAACATGCTTTAAAGAGTGCCTTTTCCCTTCCCTATCTTGAGGACTTCTGTTGCCATAACAGCTGCATCCAGCTCCTCCCTTCTCCCTGCTGGCTGCCCCACTATGGGATGCAGTGAGGTTCTGCCTTTGGGGTCCCTGAGCCCCCAACAGTCAGGGCCAGAGGAGATGTTTGTACTCCTGCAGGTGTTTGGTGTCCCTCCTCATGCCTCCATGTGCTGGGTGTGGAAGAGACAGCCTGCTGAAAGAGCATCTCTGGGCCATGCAGTGCCTGCAAGCCCCTTTCTTACACAGTGAAGGGGCTCTGCCCTCACCCTTGGCCCTCACATCCCACATCATTGACACTGGCTGGTTTTTTGCAGCATTTCTCCTAAAGCCCTTGACTGAACCATTCCCCTACAGCTCAGTGGGCAGCACTGAGGCTGAGCTGAAAGGAACACCTGTGATTTGGGTGGCTTTGATCTCTGCAGCACACAGCATTGGGCAGCTGCATCTGTTTTCTGGTCCCCATACAGGGCAGGGTCCCTCATCTTGGTGACAGCCTGCCCTGGGCAGTGGTACATCCCTGGTGGATGGGACACTCTTGCTTCAGGAACATCCATCTCCACAGCAGCCCAGCCCATGACACACAGCAGGGAGGATGGCACAGGTGGTCACTGGCTGCTGCCCATCTTCTGGGCACCCCATGATAGCCCTGCTCATCTCATTGTTGCTGCAGACAAACCACAGCAACCAACCTGTTTCTTTCCAATTCATTTTGCAACAATCAGCTCCTGTGGCCACAGCTCCCAGTTCCTCCACAGTGACAGAGCAACCTTAGACTGTGCCGTGAACCCTCTAGTCTGGCAAGTCCAGGCTAACCCAAAGCAGCCCTGCTCCAGCAGCTCGGCAGGGCGGCCCCAGGCAAGGTCTAGGGCCACAGACAGCAGGACCTGGACCACATCTGGCTGTGCTGTGCCTCTCTATCCTGCTGCGCCTTCAGCCAGACAGGTCTGCAGCCACTCCCCAGCTCTGAGAGGCCAAATTTCTGCCTTGACAGCCCTGGGCTCCCCTCTCAGTTCTGCTTACACCCCTTGTTCTCGGCCTGCATCGCCTCCCTCTTCTCCCACTCTCACGTGTCGCCTGAGTAATATCTTCCCTATGCGTCAGGGAGTCGTTTGGGGACGGTGCTGCAACATCCCCCCAGGGTCTGCCGTACCTCCAAGCACGATTCTAGAACAGGTGGGAGGAGAGGGGGCGAGAAGGGGGGCTGCAGATCCCCCGCCCCTCCCTGCTGGGCATGCACATGCCTGTCACAGATGGCTGCTTGCCTCCCACCCTGTGGCTGCGTCAGCCACTCGCATCTCTTTGGCAGGACTGTCCTCTGGGCAGGGATCCCCCAGTGCACATCAGCAAAGCCAGCTCCAGTGCTGGATATGGCACAGCCCACACCAGCGGGGTGTGGAGCCACGGTGAGTGGCAGGGGTGCAGCTAACAATGCTCAGAGTACCCAGGGGGAGACAGGTTTCCCATCTGCCCCCTTGCAGTACCTTGCCTGAAGCATCACTGTAGCAAAACAGACTCTGTCCCCTGTTCCTCTGTCTTTTCCGCTTCCCCACAGGCTGCTGCAGAGCCAAGCCTAATGGAGAGCACATTGCTGGCTGCCATCATCTCAATTAATGCAGCCCTGCTTGCTTTAGCAATTACCTGCCAGTGCCTGCTTCCAGCGAGATCTCCTGCCAGCATTTACAGCTGATGAGTACAAGTGGGGAGCAGATATGGAGGACAACTTCATTCATGGGTGCTCTGAGGGCTGGATGCCCTCTCTGTGAGAGCATCTGTGTGCCCAGGACAGGCTTCTGGGATTAGGACAGGGACCACTGGCCACCAGAGAGCTCTAGGTGAGCGCACTAGCCCCTGGCCAGACTATAAATTAGACTTTGCATTAGCAAAGTCACCCTGGCCATAGAAGGGTGGCCAGGCTCTCAGCACAGGTACAGCTTCTGTGGCTGCATCCATGCTTGTGGTAAACTCTGCATCAGGAAAGGATGTCAGTGAGAGCAGTGCTATGGTCCCCCACAGCCACTAAGTGCTGGCTGGCAGGTGACAGCATTAGCCAGCCACTGGGACAACTGAACATCCTCAGGAAGGGCCACAGAGGCCACACTGGCTTCTTCTGCACTGGCACCACAACTCCAAATCCCCCAGAGGCACTAGCCTTGAAAGGAAAGAGGAAAACATTTTCTCCTGAATCAGGGCAAGAAGGGTTAGGAGATTGCTGGGCTTTTTTCTTAAATGTGATTTTTTAAGTTAGAAGAGAAAATGCTCTTTTTATTTACTTCCTGCTTTCTGAGCTTTTAGGGTGCATCAGGGTCAGGTTTTCAAAGTGTTCCTCCAAGCAGTGAGGGATAGAAGCTTATTTAAAAGTGAAGTGAGGTGGGAGAGAGAGAAAAACATGCTCCTGCCATCGGGAACTGGGTTTGTAGAAGAAACACCAAGTCCTGAGAAAGGCACAGCAATGGGGTCACCCTTTACAGCTCTCCAGCTTGCTGTAAGTCTCAAAACCTTGTCCCCAAATCCTCATATTTTTCCAAGTATCTCCTACTACCTTCCTTCACCACTGCAGCTTGCCCTGCATGGCCCAGTGTGTGGGCTGCAGCACTTCAAGGCCATCCCAAAACCCCTTCCTCCTCTGGAGCTCAGCTCTCCAGTAGCCCTGTACCAGCTGAAGTGCTCATGCAAATAGAGTCACAGAGACAAACAATCCAGAAGAGGGAGAAGTATCTCCGGCTTTCTCCAGAGGGCAGTAGCAGTGGAGATTCAAATGGCCACAATGTGATTTCCCCAAGATGTTGAAAACTCTCTCTCAGCTTTGGTTCTAAACTGAATAGAACTCTTTACACAGCATTAGCACTTGCTCTGCACCGTAGCAAGGTCTTGCCACACTTAACTCGATCAGCACGGTTCCCTGTGGCTGTGCATGTGAGAGGGCTCTGTGTCTGTGTGCACAGAGCCAAACAAAACACCTGTGTTGCTAAAAATCAGAGCTCCTTTTTGCCACCCAAATCTTTTGGTTTTGCTACTGACACCATGACCAGGAAAGTTTAAAGAAGAGGTTCGGTGTACCTGCACATCCTGGAATACCTCTGTGCCATGACATTCCATGGTCCCCAAGCCAGCCTGCAGGCTGGGGAGCAGCTCAGAGCAGGCTGCTGATGTGCTGTCCTACTTCCCCCATCAGACAGGGAATGAACTTTAAGAAATAGCTGTATTTTCACCAAAAGCTGTCACAGGTGCATTAGGCAATAACTCTTTGCAAGGTGATGCCGATCAACTCTTCCTAGCTTTATGGAGATAGTGCTCCTAGTGTTACACATGTCCTTTGGGGTGGAGGACAGAGGGTGATGGGGATGTGTGCAGTCCTGAAAGCAGCCTTGGTTCCCTCAGCCCCGTCGTGGCACACCAGCGTGAAGAAGGTCCACACCTGGCTCTGAGGATGTAAGATTTCAGCAGGAGGCACGGGTGCTGCAGAAAGCAGCCTCAGAGTCAGTGCTGGCGGCCTCCATCCTTCTGGTCAGCTCCAGATTCACCAGCCCAGCTGCCCTGGTCACCCACGACAGAGGCAGCTGTGCCAGCCCAGGACCTGTCTGTGCCCAGGTGACAGACTGTCCTGTGAGGTTGTCTTTAACCTTTGCTTGTTTGACAGGTTTGATTATCAAGCAGCTGGTTTGTTCTATCCCAGAAGAAGCTGGAGGCATACCAGCCAGGTTGCATCAGGAGAAGTAGCAGTAAGGTCCTTTGGGATGGCAGCCCACTGTGTCCCCAAGTGGGGAGCTCCCAGCCACGAGTGGTGGCAGACGACGGGATGCTGCTTGTGTCTGACACGTGAGTACCTGGCCCCTCACACAGATCAGAGGTGCAGCAGCTGGGCTTCCCACAGCAGGGTTTGGCTGGAAGTCCCAGGAAACCAGTTTACACAAGGACCTGGGTGCTTTTCAACCAACAGGCGTGCTATGGGCCTCATCCCTACCTCTTAGCATGCCCAGAAGCTAGACCTGATGGTAGACATGAAAGAGAAATGCCAGCTTTGTGCATTGTGGAGGAGTCAGTGCTCACCACTGTCAGTGCTATGCAAAGCAGGCCTGTGTACTGAGGGCATCAGGACTCTGGAGGGTTGGATAGCAGGGGACCAGCTGGGAGGCACCTCAGCTCCGGCTGGGGCTCACAGGGCAGCCAGCTGGTCTGTCAGGCTGCATAAGGCCACAGGGCCAACCCCTCCAGAGCTAGCTGGGTCTCCGAAGAGACTCATCTCCTGCTCTGTTTACTACATCTTTCCTGCCAAGGATTTTCTTGGCCGAGCAGTGGCTGGGTCTCGGTGCTGCTGCCCGATGCTGCTTGGCTGAAGCAGAGCTACCCTGAGAGGGAGGGGGGCCTGGCAGCGATGGATGTGCTTTGCCAGCCTTGCCGGGCTGGCTGCTGAGTGTGCGGCTGCATCTGATGGGCCTGTGCTGGCACCAGATTGATGTCCTTTTTGTTCCTGATAAGGATTCGAAGTCTCCTCTGGGTTCCAGCAGCAATTCTTTTATCCTTCCTGATTGTGGCATCCGCGCTCCCGGAGTCCCCGGAGATGCATCAATCGCAGAGCTGCAGGCGCTGCGGCTGCTATCGGCGGAGATGATGGAAAAGCTACAGGAACAGCTGTCATTTCTCCCTGTTTGCATTTTGTTCTTGGCCTATCAGTAGGATGTTTTCCACTAGACACCTATCAATCTGCTGCAGTGGAGCCCAGCCTTGTCTGTGTGCCTGCCACTGCCACTGCCAGAGCCTGCCTGCAGCCTCCTGCCCACGGCCAGCCTGCCACCATGCCTTCTGTCCTGCCCGGGAGCTGCCCATCCTGCAGCACTGGGAGGGCAGGGCTCCATCCCGGGGCCAGGGCAGCAGGTGAGGCATTGGGATGCAGCTAGGGACTCTCTGTGCTTGCTCTGGCCCCTGGCCTGTCCCCACGTGGCACTTGCTGCTCCCTTCTGTAGGGCTTTGTTTCAGCAGCCCCCTGCTTTGGGCTGGCTGAGGTGTGTCCTGTAGGTTCCAGGAGATGAGGGGGAGAAGGGCACTGGTGTCTGGCAGCAGGCAAACCTATCCCAGCCCCTGGACAAGAAGGAGCAGAGGGGCACTGTGGAAGGCAGCATGGCAGTCCATGTGCCAAGCGGGATGGCAGCCCCCGAGACAAGCTCTGCAGAGCCCAGCATTAGGGCTGGGCAGTCAGGATCACACTGGGGATTGCCCACCCACCCTATCCCACTCTGGGCTCCTATGGAAGTGCTGCCCTGGGAGCAGGAGCTGCAGCCCCAGCCAGGGTGAGCCAAGCCCATCCCTGTGGCATCAGGGCTGACAGCACCAAAGGAAGAGGGTCACAAGGACATGAGCAGCAGGGGGCATATCTTTTAGCTTCATATAAGGAAATAGCACAGCTCATATGAAAAAAGCTTTGATTTGACTTGTTCTTCCTCTAATTCTTTTGAATTGAGGATGTACATAAGAACAATTTTTAGTAAGCCAGGATTACAGGACCTCCAAACACACTTACTTTCAGAAGGGAGCTTCTGGAGCACTGTGGAGCAAAGAGGGCTGTGGGGTCTGTGATGCCCCCATCCCCTTCTGCACTCTGCTACAGGCATTACCTGCTTCCAGGCCAGTAAAGACAGCAGCTCCCATGGCCTCAGTGCTCAGCATTTATGTCCCCCGCTCTGTGATGGCTAAAGACAAGATAAAGACAGGCACCGAGTCCCATTTAATGCCACTCTCTATCCATCACTGAGCTCACAGGCGTATCGTGCCTCATTATTTAAAATCTTCAGCCCGCTCCTGCCCTGTACAGGAGTCAGCACCGAAAGCGACACCTGCAGTAATCCAAGTTTTCCCTCACAGTTGGTCAAGGAAAGTCACTGTCCCCTTGCTGCTCCCTGATAATGGCCAGAGGAGGACATAGTTCCTATTCCACAGCCAGTAGGCACCTGCCAGCTGGGACCTCTGTCCCTTGCCATCCACCCTGTTCCACTGGTTATTTCACATCCTTCTGCACTGGGCTTTCCCCTTCACATGGTTCTGTCTCTCTCTCTCTCCCCAGCCTTGGCTTTGCTCCTTGCCATCAGTGCCCCTCGCCATCAGTGCCCCTCATCAGCTCCTTGCCACAGTGTCCCTCAGTAGCTGTGTCCAAGCCCAGGCCCCAGAATGCCACTGCTCTGCCAGCAGGTCTGAGGAAATGCCCAGTTTCTTTCTGTGAGGCTGGAAACACCTGATATGGCAAATATTTACATGCAGACATCTGCAGGTTTTTTATGTTATCTTCATGTCTCTTTGCTGTTGGTATGGCTGACGTGCAACTGCATAGGCGGGCTGTCAGTGCCACCACAGAGCAGCTGGGAGCATGTTGCAACCCCAGCTGACTCACCCTGCCCCTTCAGATGGAGCTGAGGCAGCTCCTGGTTTTGCTCTGGAGAGTGTCCTGGTGTTTGGGCTGGCAGGTGCTGGTTGGCACTCACCCCTTCCCTCCCGCTCCAGGTTTGCTTGGGGTGTCTTCAGGCAGTGACTAAATGTTCCAGACACTAGCTGAGAAAGCCGACTATTCCAAAGACATGTTTCTTTCTCTTTGGGTTTGTTTGGTTTTTTTGGTTTTGTTTTTTTTTTTAAGCCTCATTTAACTCAACTGAGTGACATATGCTGCTTTTGGTGAAAAACCACTGTTTCCTGCCACACTTGGGCTGGGATTGCAGATTGCTGCGATGGCCCCTAGCTTTTCTTCCTCAGGCTAAAGCATCTTCTGTCAAAGCCAAGAGCTGATTGCCCTGCTAGTGCCACATTAGAAAGCCTCTTCTGGCTCCTCATGCAGGAGTGATCAAGCTGTCCCAATGTAGTAGGTTCTTCAGATGCAGTCTGTTCTCCTGGGGTGCCCAGTGTCCAGCTCTGCATTAACCTGACTCCCTGGTGAAGCTTTTCCATCCAAGCCTGTGTTACAGTGGTGCTAATTAAACAAATACATCTCAATTCTGATTAAAATCTACATGTAAATGGTTGTGATGTTTCACTGCAGGCTGCAATTTAGCAGTCGGCTCTGCAATTTCTTATGCCTCCTCAGAGAGTGCATGGTCAATGAACCTTAGTGGGGGTTGAAACCTCTCAAGCCCTCCTGCTCAGGAGACAGGACTCTTGCTGTCTTTATACCCTGCCAAACCCAGCTCTTCATCCTTGCCTCCCTGCACAGGACTGTGTGCCAGGGCAGGGACTGTTTTCTTCTGGGCACCTCATCGATTAAGCCTTGCTTTCTTTTTGTGCAAGAGCAGATCGACTGCCTCTTCAGCTGGGACGAAAACTTCAGGCACGAGGTAAAGGCTGAGCTGTGCCACTCAGGCTCCACCTGCAATGCCTAGGACAGCACTGGATTTTTCCACTACACAGCCTGACTGAGCCACACAGTGCAGCATCTTGTATTATGCTTGTTTGCTTTCCTTTCTTCTCTGGCAAATGAGCAGAAAGGAAAGAGAGAGAGAGAGAGAGAGAGAGAGAGAGGGCTTTTTAACCTGTTTATAGACTCAAAGAAATTATAAATAGAAAGGTTGCCTGCCTTTTTTGGTGAAGACAAACTTCTTGAGAGACAGCCTTTGTGCATACTGAGCACTGCTCCTGAAGCTCTCTCCCACTGCATGGGAGGGAGAGAGGATGCTTGCAGCACATATCGAAGGCACTAAATACTGCTGAGGTGCTACAGGGGGTACTATGAACTGTACCAATGACATTTTCATCTTGGGGAAAAAAAAGTAGTGAAAAAAATCTGCCTAAAACTTCTACCTAAGAGGATGAATTTGCTAATGGGTCTAATCATGAAAGGGAGATTTTTGGGGCACTGCCCCCTAAGGTTACCCCCTGCTTCTTCCTACCAGCACTCCAGCTGGGCACCAGCACTTCTGGGTCTCCTACTCTACCACCAGCTCTGGTCTCGTTAGCATTTAAATTCTCTCTGCAAATGTAGAGCTTGGGTGATGACAGGCTAGTGGGGTGCTTCTGCTGCCGTTTGTCCCTGCTAAGCCACCCCAAGCATTCCTGCTCCTTTCACCAAGGTTGTAGTGAGGTGGGGGTTGGTCTCTTCCTCCAAGTAACAAGTGATAGGACAAGGGGCAACGGCCACAAGTTGTGCCAGGGGATGTTTAGGTTGGATATTAGGAAAAATTTCTTCACTGAAGGGGTTGTCAAGCATTGGAAAAGGCTGCCCAAAGAAGTATTGGAGTCAGCATCCCTGGAAGTATTTAAAAGATGTGTAGATGTGGCACTTAGGAATATGGTTTAGTGGTGAATTTGGTGGTGCCAGGTTAATGGTTGGACTTGGTGATCTTAAAGGTCTTTTCCAACCCGAACAATTCTATGAGTCTGTGATTCCCAGCCTGCCCTCACCCCATGGTGGCTTGGGAAGCTGTCTGCTGCAAGCTCTTTGTCAGCCACACGTGCTGGCTAGCAACCATGCGCTGACTGACAGCAGATTTGGAGCAGCCAGCTGTGATGTGGCAGGGTGTTTGGGCAAAGGCATTGCAGCCCAGTGGGGCTTGAAACCACTTGGCCACCATTGCTGTGCCAGAGCAGGACCCCTCTGAGGACCAAGACCCCCAACATTAACACCAGCGAGGTTCACCCCTGCTTTGCCATGCTGCCATGTTGCCTGTTGTAGGGGCATGGACTCACCTCTGGCATGTTTGTTCTATCCACAGCCTGTAAGAGCAAAAGCAGAGAAGGGAAGAGCCAGGGTCTGTGCCAGAATGGCACTTCCCTGCTCAAGTGGCTTCTGGGCTTTGGCCATGTCTCCAGCTATAGCTGGCTGGGACTCCAAGCAGTGGCAATGGTCCCTCACTGCTGCGCTGCACCTTGCTCACAGCAGTCCCAAGCAGTGACGAGACTTGGCTGTGATGAGATTAATTACATAGGAGCTGTTTCTCCACTTTCTTCCTCCTCCTCCTCCCATCACCACTTACTTCTTCATCCTTGTGCTCTAAGTAAGGAGCTTCATCTCTTGCCAAATCCCCCGTCTGTGTTGGGGGATTGGGGTGAGCCAGGCGTAAAATGAAAATAAATCACTAATTCCTCCTAATAATGCCTGATTTCCTGATTTGATATCCCACATTAATTCTAATTACTCACCCAGAGTCAGGGCATTAATCAACGCGTTAAAACTTCTCCTCGCTTAGCAACACTGACGTGCCACGCATCTGGCACGGCCGGGGCGCTGGGGATTTGTCTGTCACACCAGCCCCATCTGCAGCAGCTCTGCGAGGGGGTGGTGAGGAGGAGGCCCTCTCCTGGCGGGGCACATGGGGGACACAAGGGTCTCGCTGCAGTTTTGGGGTGCTTGGGGATTCTGGCCAGGCACCCAGCATCCAGCTTCCCTCCTTGCAATGGTGAGGACCTCGCAAGAGTGTTGCCAACCATGCAGTTCCATGGCATGATCCAGCAGCTATGGCTTCCTAGGTTAAATGGAAATGCCTTGCTCAATACTCTCTTTTCAGTAGAAGTACTGATAGATGATCCACTCATCTCATAGCCTTCTTTTGAAAAATATAAACTAGATACAACACCTCTCTGGGGAGAGAGGTGAAAAGGTAGTGAGGGGGAATCACACCTGCCACAATCCCTGATCTGCCACCATCATCGTTTTCCTCAGCAAACCGCTTCCAGGCAGGAAGGATGAATTGATTTCAATTCAAGTTGATCTAAATCTGTAAACAGGAAGCCTTTAAATAATCCACTCTAATCTTGTTTCACATTTGAGCTACTTTCCTGTTTTCCTGAAGCAAGTTGACTGCTGCTGGTCAGCAAAACCCAAGACTTACTTTTTGCCAGCTTCCACTATAGTTAAACCAGCTTATTAGAGCTATTATGTAATTAACATTTATTTGGATTTTTTTTTCACTTTGTGTTGAAAGGCTTAATATTGCATTTATTCACTAGATGATTTTTAAAAAAATCATCAGTTGAATAAGCTTTAATTTGGATGGTAATGAACCGAAACATGTGCAAAGTCAGAATCTGCACTTGGTTTTATGATCCTGCCTTACCTGTCCTAGATACAGGACAAAAGAAGTCTCTCAAAATATGTTTGCATTTAGAAGCCATACAATTTATTAAAGGCAGCATTAAAGGCAGTTAATGAACTCGGCTTGGTTTCTGGCTATGGGGTCCTTGTGGATTTTCAGCACTATAGATTTCAACCTTGCAGATGTCACTGCTAGGACAAGGGTGGAAAATGAGCCCTTCTCCTTTTTGGTGTTTGCAGCAGACTCTCAAATGTGACCAAGCTCATCCTTGAGCCAAGGACAGTCCTTTTGCTGCACTTAGCCCATTGCTGCTGCCATATTCTGATGCTGTGTTTCATTCCAGGTTTTGGGTTCCTCCTGAGTTCTTGGCTTAACGTTAACTTTTGAGCAACAAATATGCATTTTGTGAGTACTTACATTTACATGAGGTTTATCAACCTACAGTTATTTTATGCCTTGACTTAGAGTTTCCAATCAAGAGGACTAATTTTTAAGAGAAATACAGACTAAAATACTCCCAATTAGCAGTAATATTTAAATATATCCTGCTCCTAGGGCTCAGGCAATAGCAGCCATCTGAGCTTGAGGAAGAAGCAGAGTCCTCCCACGCTCAAACCTAAAACTGGGTTGTTGCTTGATGGCATCAAACCACACTCGCTTCTGTATCCTAGCCAAGGCTAAGACCCAGTGGTTGTCCTTCCACTGGTGGCAGCCACCAGCCCCCTGAAATTTTCCTTTAAAGAGAAACCAAACATTTATGGTCAGAAGACAAACTGAAAACCATGCTGTAGACAATGTGCAGTGGAGCCCAGCGTGTGCCGAGCCTTGTCCTGCGCCAGACCCTGGCAGGGACTGGACAGCTGCCTGTTCCCAGCATCTCAGGGACCACACAGCCCTTGGCCTGATGGTGCCAGGTTTATAACAGCAGGCAGGGGTTTTTAAACTAATAGCCTGCCCTGGTACCTTTGGAGTGCACAGCTTTATCTGGGTGGAAATCACAGTGCTGCCCTCTCATTTCCCTCCCCTACAAGCTGCAGGTCAGTGGTTTACAGCCGGGGGTCAATGGATCCCGAGAGTGCTGTGGGCTATTTCTAAGAGTAAGAAAAGTGAGTTTCTTGTTGGCAGCCTTTCAGTTCCTCTACAGGAATTTGTGACTCTCTGGGAATATTTTTAGGAGATATACAACTGGGAAAGCTCACAAAGCTCAAGTCAAGATGGATGCATTCACCCAGGAGAGTTTTACAGCCTTCATATTCAAACTCCCCTCTATCCCCTGGGTAGTGCATGGAATTAATTATACTTCAGCAATGCTAGGAGTGCCCTATAGCAGCTGAATTGCTGTCATCCAGCACAGCTAGACAAATTCATACCCCAGAGCCCCTCACCATGTGCAGAAGGATGGACCATGCTCGGTTCCACCAGGCAAAAGGGAACTGGGGACTTTAGCTGTGGCCCTGCCCAGGTGACAGCACATGAGCACTAACAGGGGCTTCATTAATGTGCACAGCCTCTCCTCGCTATCTCCAGGTCTCCACTTGCTACTAAATCATCTGGTTTGGAACAAATTCACTGGGAAGAACTATAGCAAGTCAAGCAGAGGTCTTGGGCACAGGGAACAACGGCCCATAAAGCAAACATGCAGCAGTGTGCTCAGCTGCTGGGGATGCTGCTGGCACATGTACTCAGGAAGATTAATATGCACTGAACAACCAGGAGTGGGGAGGGAAGCTCGCAAGGTTCCTCTCATTAGCTCATCGTTCCAGCTGAATTAATGACTCACAAGTTTCGCCCAGCCTTTGCTAGGTCTGTTAATAAATAGCACCACAGATTAGTGGAGAGTAGAGTGCATGCCTATCTGAGGGGGGCTTAAAAGCCTCTTAGACCCTCTGTGGGGAGAATGAGGGAGAGATGCACTCTCAAGATGCTGGGATCAAGTGCAGAGAGGTGAGGGGGGGGAGTGCCATGCTCTGCCAGCACCCTTCATTGCTCCCTTCCCTCTCATGCAGGGATGCAGCCGGAGAGTCTGTGTGCCCTGAGCAGCCAGAGGAAATCACAGATGAATTAAAAATGAACCTGCTTCGGGCAGAAGAAAGGCAGCTTGTCAGAGAATATGCATATGGAAGCAGGGAATAAGTATGGGCAGTATGGGAAGTATGGGTATTAACAGCTGACGCATTCCCTGCATGTACAGAGACACTTTTAAGGGCCTATTATCAGTGGCACCATACCTGCAGCCAGCTCCAAGGGAAGGCAAGGTCCCTGCTGAGATGACCTACCAAGACAGCAGAAGCTTGGCTGAAGATGATCTGTCCTGCTGATGCCAAGGGACATGCTAGGGAAGTGAACAGAGAGTACCTGCATGGACACAGAGCATGCCTGGAGGGCTTCAGCAAGGCTCTGGTTTCAAGGTGGTTTTATTGAGGCAGAAATTACAGCATGGCAAAGCAGAACTGGGACAAAGCAGACTCCTGTGGATGGCTCTGGGATGTCCAGTGGGGCAGAAGTTTGGAGCTAAGCCAAGCAGGAGGGGTACTGTATGCCGAGGCTATCTTTCATACTAATGGTTGCAAGCTAAACCCAAGGAAGGAGCTTGATGGGGATTAGGAATAATACATTTGCCTTGCAACTGAAAGCAGAATGTTGCCAGATCCTGCTCCAGGCCCGGCTGCTTGGCAGGTGCTACCCAGGGACAATGTGGGTATTCATCCAGATAACCTGGAGCATCCCTGTATCTGAGCAGTTTAATCCCTATGACAGTCTCCATGGAGAGCACTCCAGGGCAGGAGCAGGGACTGGGATCCAGGAAGCAGTGGCAGAGGTGGCTCCCAAGCTGAGGGAGCCAGGGGTCCTTGAAGGGTGGGCTTGGGCAGCAGGGCAGAGCACACGACAGGTCAGGAGCTTGCAGCCTGACAGGAAGCCCTGTGGGTGGCTTTGCATGGCATTAGAGGTACAGCAAAGTGCCCCACAGAACTGGGAGGAGGCAAAACTAATACCTCCCCTGCATGGGTGAAAGGAGGAGATGGGCTTGTGCCACACTGACTTACTTGGACAAAGGGTCAAGGCACCTGGCTGGAAGCTCAGCAAAGCCAGTGGCTTTTTCAGTCCTGTCCTGCCAAGTGCTGCTGGGCTCCCTGGTGTGTCCTAGCCCCCTGCAGCCCCCAGCTGTCCACCTTCCCTTCATTACTGCTCACCTCCTGCCACTTGGGCTTTGCTTTCCAGCACCAGGCAATGCCCTTTGACTGCCTCCTCCTGTGGCTCAGAGACGATCAGCCCTACAGAAAAGCCATGAGCAGATGTTCTCCCTTATCCTCTCAGATATTCCTTTCCTGCCTCCTCTCCCCCAAATTCTCCTCCCCCTTTATTCTTTGACTCAAGAGCTGAAATGAAAACACCTCCTTCTCCAACGGCCCCCAACGACAGCAGGAGAGAAACCAGCTCTATTCCCTTGATTTGCCAAAAAAAAAAAAGAAATACAGAAAAACGTCTTGATAGCATTGTATCAAAAAGCAGATGCTGTGCTGTGCTCAGATGTCTCAGGAGATTGGATCTCAGCTCCTTTGACTGTTTGAAGACTTGCTGAGTCTCCAGGGATCTCGGCAGCTCCAAAGCTGCCACGGTGAAGTGAGAAAAATCAGACAGATCCACTGCTGGCAAAGGCTTCTTCTGCAGAAATCAAAGGAGGCAGCACAGAAATGGCACATATTCAGCATGGCCAAGGAGCAAGAAGACTGGGAGGGGAAGCTCTGGGAGCTAAACTTACACACTCAGTAACAGGGCTGGAGAAGTTTTGCCTATCATCCAAGGAACAACCCAGAGAGAGGAGGGAGGAGGTGAGGTCAGCCTCGGCTGATCAAAGGGCTTGGAAAACTGAGCTGGGAGCAAGAGGAAAAGCCAGGACAGAAGAAACGTTGACCACTGGAGGAAGGACAGGCCCTTGAGTTGCATGCCTCAGAAGCACAAAAGCCGGGATGCTGAAACACATGGTGATGGGTGAATCAGATTACTTTCTTGCTCCTCTTTGCACCATTCATTAAGAGAAGTCCTCCTGCTTGCACTATTTTCACCATGTATTCTCACATTGTGTTTCCTGGCCCTTGAGAAGACAGTGATTCAGGGACATCATTCCTCTCATCTGCAGATTTGCTGCAGCCTCTGGAAAACTTTACACAAGGGTGCAAAAATTACCGGCAAAAAACCCCAGGGCAGCAGGCCCTGTCCTGTGTCATGTTTCTGGTGCTCTCTGCACATTCTTCCTCTGTCCAAACCGTAACCGTTCATATCCAGAAGTCCTTGCTGAGATTTTCCTGCTGGAGAAGCAAGCCCTTTCCAGTGTTTCAGGCCCCCTTGGCTTCTGGCCTCTCCTGGGCTTAGACTACAGCACGAAGAGGTGCTAGGTGTTTGAGCAGAGCCTTTGCCACACTCACCTTCAGCAGCCATGAGTCCTGGCAGCACACCAACACTGCTGCCTGCTGCAAGGTTGTTGTCTTTGAGAGAAGGAGCGCAGGCAACAGGAGCACAGGAAGAGAGAACTGACCACCCTAATAAAGATTTTTTGTCTTTTCCTCCCTGCTGTAAGCTCAAGTGTGTCAAGGTGAGCTTGGGATTGCTACTGGAGAACTCCTGCCTCCTGTGCTGCCACTGTGCCATCCTCCTGCCCACATTTCCTTCACACATATTCTCTGGCCCACTCACTTTATTCCCACCCGAAAAGGATGAAGTCACCCCAAGATAGACTTACCAGGAAGTCAAACAAGCTACACTCCGAAACTGCCAGTTTCTTTACTCTGTGTATTCATGCAGAGGAGAGAGTTGGTACAGATGTAAGTAAGCAGGACATCCACGGTGTCTTTAGGAGGAAGCTGATTTCCCACAGGTGTCCCAGGGCTGCTTATGGCATCAGAGACTTGCCCTCCTCGTGACCTCACTAGGATCAAGGATGAAAGAAATGTATTAACAGGCTGGAGCTGCTCTCCTGGAGTGGACAAAGTATCTCCTGTCCACTGATGCTCAGCATGGGCTGGAGCGTGACCATGCTCACTGGGAGGGGGAGAAAGTCTCCCCAGTTCTAAATAACACCAGCAGATAACTTGGGATCAGGGCACAAACAGATGAAGAGAAGGAAGAAGACAAGGATGAAATGGAGCTGAAGGTCAGTGAGAGACATGGGATCACTCCTGCCTTGCTTCTGATCCCAGGCAGGAAAACAGTGAGGGACCAAAACAGCCACAGGCAGTGTAGGATGCTCACTGTGATTCCCAGTAAGGAATCAACCAGTTGAGCTGGAGGGAATGTCATGCTGAAGCTCTCCAGATGTTTCCTAGCAGGTGGGCTGGGATGGGAAATAGGCTCATCAAAGCTCCCTGTTACCTCTCTGGAGTGGTTTTCCCTTTCTGGAATTGATGTAGCAGCTGCAGAGGGGTGCAGAGGCAGCACAAGTCCTTCCCCACCCTCCTGCACTCTGCTGTCACACTCCTTCACCCGGGCCTAACCTGCAGAGTGGACCGATGGACCATGTCACATCCCGCCAGGCCCGGAAGCACGGACACCTGATGGTTCTGTTGTCTTTGGGAAGGATCAGTGCCAGAGGTTTTTCAAAGCTATGCTACAGTGATCTACCATTGTACACATGCTGTTACTGCCTTCACAGGCAAGAGCATCAGGTAATCAGCCATGTTCATTAGGAGATCATTAGCTTTCTGGAAGCTCCCATCTCACCGAGGACTCAGTTTGCCTCCTTACAGACACATTACAGCATTTGCTCTGCAAACAGCTCCAGCAAAATCAATAAGAGCAGTCCCACAGAAAGATGCTTTGTGGGATGAAGAAAGGTGTTACAGTCTGGCTAGATGGGAGCACAACACATAGCTCTCAGCTGGTAGAGAAGCACCCTCTTGTATTCAAAAACTCAGTCACCAGCATCTTAAATTACTTGAATGACTGTCAGCTACTGCTTCAAGGGCAATAACATTTCACAAACAACACATGGAGTTCTTTGCTCATCTTCATTGTACCAGCTGCAAGGCTTGCATTGCTGTTTTCTAAGAGATCCTATTATGTTTTCTTAAGATTCCCTCAAAAGCTGATGTAAGACCACAGTTTTAAACAAAACATAATTCTCTCTAGTGCTTTGATCCTTCCATTGCTCAGCTTTCTCCAAAGGGCTCAGAATGTTACTCCCTTTGGAGCCATATGCTTTTAACTTTCACGGGTGCACATGTCGTGGCAGCTTCTCATGGACCAGCGTCCTCCTGCTGTTGCCCCTCCGGCTTCTCAAGACTTAGAGGAGACCTCAGCAACAGAGCGGAGCTGCAAAGGATGATGCTCCCTGTGACTCTGGGAGTCCTCTGGCTCTCTCTGAAAGCATGTGACAGTCTCTCCTGCTCCTCCTGCAAAGGCTTTTTTTGCCCAGAAAAGATCTAATGTTACACAAAAAGGGAGCAGGGAGTAACCTGAATCTTTTGCTTCGCTCTGTAAGCACCAAATTTTGTTCCAAGAGAGTTCTACTGATGCTGAGAAAGGAGTATACGTTGGCTTATGCTGGGGTAAACCAGAGGGCACAACCACAGAGAAGTCTGAATGACTCCTGGGGGAATCCTGCTGTAGGGACTTGCCCTGGCTGGCAGGAGCACAGGGAGAGAGGGAGGGAGGGAGGGAGCTGCTGTATGCCCCAGTGAGCTGAAATCAAATCCTTTCCATTTTGACATTTTTGGGACAGGGTACAAGAGGCACATTTTGTACATGTTGAGAAATTCCCCACCTTTCTACTGGTGAGTGTCACAGATGCCCTGAACTCCAGCATCAATGGCTCTCTCTCACATTACTGCAGACCCCCTCCATCTGCACCCCACAAATCACAGCCCCTCCAGGCAGCTGAACTTCCCACCATAGGTGAGCCAGGGGTGCAGAGCTGGGCTGGTGACACCGAGTGAGGACATCCTCAGCTCAGCCATCACCAGGCAAATCCAGGCTTGAGCTGGAAAGCCAAACCAGTGGCTCAGGGTTTGTGTGCTGGTGCAGGTCACAGCTGCAGCATGTCTCAGGCAGGAACAGAGGGCTGAGCTAATTCCAGGGCAGCCTTCTGCCTCCCTCCTCTCCCCTGCACCAGCCCCACTGTGGGCATGGAGGGTGAGGTGCTGGGTTAAAGTGGGGGCTAGAAAATGGGGGGCTAGAAAGGCCTGGCTGTGCCTGACATGGATGCAAAGGAGCCAGCTGCCCACAGAGCCGCATGAGACACACCTTGTCAACATGCCTAGCCACACGTTTGACCAGGATTAGAGAATGTGCTGCCAGACCCAAAGCACCATAATTCTGCTAGCAGAAAAACACTCAATATTCTCTCTCACGTAATTCACTCACTGCCACTTTACTAGCGTGACGAGCCAAGGCGGGGATGCCAGCTCTCCACTGTTTGATGCTCTGCTCCCGTGTCCAGGGATGATGCGGGCTGCTCCGGGCTGCTCCAGGCTGTCCCTCCTGCGGGGCAGTGCCACCGGGAAGAGCTTCATGGGGCTGCGTGTGGGAAAGTCTTCCCTGGTCCCTGTTGATGGCTCTGGCTTTTTGCATGCCGGATCAGGTCCTGTACCTCTGCCCATCCGCTCTCCGGCATAGGGCCGGGGCTGGCCTCGGGCGGTGGTCACGACCCTGGGCTGCTCTCAGGATGCTGCCTGCACCGGAGCCCCGCAGGCAAAGCCAGAGCCGTCCCAGCAGCGGTGGTTGCTGTTGTTATTTCTCAGTCTCTGGATTTTTCCAGCACCGACATCGCTTTTCCTGGTGTTGCCATAACAACTGGCATTAAGAGCTTGTTGACATTGCCCTGTTGTACTAATTGCACAATTTCCTGTCACTGTTACATGCCAGTTATTTCTCTAGAAGGGCTGAAATTGCTTTCGGCCACCTCGTCTGCTCCCTTGCTGCCTCCTTGGGCCTAGTTAGGGAGCTTGAGCGACGGAGAAAATGTTCCTGAAATGCTCTGGGGAAGTGCCATTTAACTGGTCCAGAGCAGCCAGTGACTCTGCAGCTGAAATGCAGGTAGTTTATGATATTTTGCCTGCACTGAGGCTTTCATTCTTGTGCTGGCTGCAGGTGTGACACCTGCAGCAGCAGGAAAACTCAGGGATGTGTGGCTGCTATATGGAAGATCTGGAAGAGAGCTTGGATAACATGTCATAACCACCCCTTTCTCCTGCCAGCACCACTGCCCCATGCCAGAAAACCCATCTCAGGGGTGAGTGAAGCAGTGTGGAAGGGATGTGATTTCTCCAGTGCCAGGGTCAAACACCCCACACTGCCCCGTGTCCCTTCCCCTGGGGGTGCAAGTTCTGGCACACCTCGAAGGAACTGGAGGTGTCACAGAGGTCCACATCCACCAAGATGGGGGTCCTTGGGCTCCTGGCTAGTCCCTGGGACACAGTGGCATAAGGCTGATGGGTTGTCTGTGAGCTCAGGAGTTTTGCTCCATGTTTTGTGGGAGAGGAAATGATTTGAGCAATGGATGGCATTGATCCAGCCTAGTTTTCAAAGGATACTCAGGTCACCTTGAAATGTTGTCTTAGTTCATGGAAACCCAGTCTCCCTCCAGCCACAGCTCTTCATGGTTGCTCTCTGGCCTCACCTGAACCCCTGTTTTCCTTGTCCTCAGCACGTGCTGCAGGCAGCCTGGAAACCCCTTCTGATCCCAGTCCAGGGTCCCTTATGGTACTTGATGGCTCGTAGCAGCCTCACTCTTCAAACTGACAGTGGAAGGGAGAAAGCAGCTCAGTCTGAGGCACTCTGAAGTTTGTCTGGGAAAAGTGAAGAGCCTCCTTCCCAGGCCTGTATCCCTAACAGTCCCACAAACCAAGATATCACCTAGGGATGCTGGATGAAGGGCATGGGCAGACTGGATGAAAAGGGAGCTCCCAGTCCCCATCCAGCACTCCAAGACAAGCAGTAAGGCTGCCCTGTGTTTCCTTAGTAATTTATCACCAAGACACTCACTTTATAAATATTAAATGAAGGGCTCTATAAATTTTTAACGTAGAAATAAAACTGCATTTGGTGGAGAAAAGAAACACCCCACTCCTTACCCCTTCCTGCTGTCTTTCTTCCCTTGCCTGGCCTTGCCAATGGTGGAACAGCTGCACTCAGTCCCACAGCTGCTGATATTCCTGCAGGGTGCTCACAGGAGGGTTTATCTGCACAAGAGCACAATGTTAGCACGCCTGCCCGAGCTGCTGGGTGTCGAGGGGGTAACACTGCAGAGCATCGAGCTCTCTTGTGTCATTAAACGTAGTTGTAAAAATGCTGTGTCCTGAACTAGTACCATCCAAAGTGACCCAGGGTGTCCTCAGCTAGTACCATCCTAAGTCACCACTGCCCATATGACACCCATCCCTGGCATCACTCTTCAGTACTTGCATCAAGTCCCCTGTTGCATTTTGGGTCTGAATTCAATTTTGTATAGGGCTAAGAACATCATAGTCTATTTGTATAGGACTAATAACTCCATAGCATAAATCATGGTATCACATAGTGTGATAAGACTTTGGTAAGGTCTGGAAGTGGTCCCTGTGCATTCTAAGTCTCTCTCCAAGGGCTTTGAGAAGTGCTGAGATCTCTCCTGCTCCCCTGGGTCTCATGTCTTGGACCAGGCAAAGCCAGCAGCGAGCATCAATCACTGTGGGTTTCACACTGCAGCTGTAGCCACCACCCTGGTACTCCAAGCTCCAAGCAGTGTGCAGCAAAACCACCAGCAGTGACTGTGTGAGCCACCTGCACCGTCAGTAGTGCCGGTAGCAGGGAGCACACCCCTGTCCCCCAGCACGCACACCAGCATGTCCCTGCCTGTCTGTGATCCGTTTTTGCTTGTCCATTCAAGCCAGGGCTTGCTGCGAGTGTGCTCTCACCCTTTCTACTGGGCCTCCCCATTCCTGAACCTCTGGACACGGGTGAGAAGAAAGTGGCCACCACTGACCACAGCTGTGGAGGCCGGTTGGCATCTATTTCGAGCTGGCCAGACAAGTGCTTTGAACCTACCCCTTTGCAGGAGCTGCTAACGAGGGTCGCAGCACTCCAAGCACAGTCTGCACACCCCTGGGAGCTACAGAAACACATCACTCCTCACCGTCAGCCTGCTGCAATGAAGAGCATGGATGAATCATTAGGACAAGTGCTACTACAGCCCAAGTGCAAATGAGGGAAGACTAGACCTTTGGCAAATAATAGCTCTTTGCTCAAGCATGATGCTCTTCTGTATTCAACTGTGGCTCCTTATGCTAACCCAGTCTCAGGGGATGTGTGGCAAAAAGGGTCACAGTGCCACCCCTCAGGGTCCCACACACATGCCTCCGCAGTCCAGCTGCAACTCAGTCACCCCTGACAGACAGCAAAGGAGTAGCCAGTGGTCAAACTGGCCCTGAAGATGGTTATGTTGCATGAGGCACTGCAGTGTATTTTTATGCTGCTTATGAGTAGAAAGTGGAGCTTGGCTAGAAAAGCCAGATGCCAGATTACACCATGCCTCTTGTTCTCCCTGAAACCTCTGTGGGACCCACTTTCTCTTCTTGCAGCTCTCTATGAAGTGCAAATGCCAGCAAATCCCTCCTCCTGCAATCATTAACTGCAGGGAGGAAAATAATGTCAGCAGCTTTCTGACTAGAGTGAATAAGGTGGATTTTGCCTGGACTTCCCTCAGCCAGGTAGGAATAAATGGGAAGCCCAATGAGCTTTCTTCTTGCTGCTGAGTGCCCTGATGGAGTCATCTTGGGCTCTACGCTGCGGAGGGACCCCGGCTTTGCAGCCACCTTCAAAAATACCTGTAAGAGTTCTTCGCTGCTTTGATGAATACCAACATTTTGGCAAAATTTTGTTGTTTCTCTGCAAGTGAGAAATATCAGAGTGAATGTTTACAATGCCATGTTGATGCAGAGGGATTAACTGCCAAGAGCTCCAGCTGAGGAAGGTAAGACTGAGATGTAACTTCCCCTCCATGCACGAAGTGCTGCCTCCTGCAGCCAAGAAACCTCAAGAGTGTGAACGATGCTGCATCCACCACCTCTGGCTGTCTTCAGGCTGAACCAGCCCTCTGCACCTGCCAGTCTCCCTGGCCAGGGCCCCTGATCCCACCATGGGCTGCCTTCACCGTGGGTCCTCAGTCACCTGGAGCATCACCCCCATGGCTGGGGTTGGCAGGGAGGACAGGGAAGCAGGTTGTGCTGGGTGCTGATGTCTCACAGCCTGGCAGGTAGAGGAGGATTCCCCAGCCCCCAGCTGCCAATCTGCACAACTGAGCCAGGCATTAAACAAAACAAAAACTCATAAAAGTGATTTAAAAAATAATAATGACAACACAAGTTATTAAAATCTGCACTCAGCTGGGCGTGGGGCTTATTGAGTATTTTCCTGGCATTTTGTCAGACTGTGGGATTGCCCCAGACACCGGGGCAGGGTGTATGACAAGAGACAACGATCAGTTTTTAATATTGCATATTTAAGCAAGCTTGGGCTCCAATCCATCATATCCCCTGGCTTTCCCTAAAATTAATCTTCAATAGCTTATCGAGAACTTCAGAAAATTAATATCCTACCACTTCACCTTAGGGGAACAGCACTTTTTCTGGCTGAATATGCATGCAAGAGCAAAGGAGCAAGAGATGAAGTGTCTCCCTGCAAAACTTCAGGTTCAAAAGATGGTTTCAGCAGAGCCGACCACCACCTCCACAGGGTTCCAGTTCTGTGGGCACTGCTGGAGAGCCAAGGAGAGACACTGCAGGAAAAGCTGATGGAAAAGAGCATCCTGGGAGCCACTCAGAGCCTGCAGTGAACCCACTACCGTGTGATCCCATGTCTTCTGTGGCCTTACTCCCACTGAGGAGGGATGCGGGGTGATGAGCAAGGCAGAAAAGACATGAACTTTCCCAGGCAATTCAGGACACTTCACCTTTCTGTTTCCCATCCGGGCTCAAAAATGATTGAATCTGCCCTTAGTGTCAGTCCAGGGAAGCGTGAAGAGGAACAGGAACAGGTTGTTTCCCTGTTGTCTGGCTCCAAGGAGCTGAACATCTGTGCTCTCACTCCCAAATTCAGTGGAGGGTAAAGGCTCCTGCTGGGAACTTGCAGGGCATGGCAGCATCCAAACCCCACCAGCCTTTCAGAGAAGGATGGTGGGAAGCCAACAAGGGAGCGCAGTCTGTCAGTCAGGCACGGCACGGCTCATGTCCCCAGAGGACCACACTGCTTGACTGCCTGACTCCCAGGAACAACTTGTTCATGAATGAATGGCTTTACAGCCACAGAGGAGGGTCGGAGTCCTCTATAGTCTGGCAGCAACCCAGCAAGCCCTGGCAAGGCACCAGCAATGACCCCCCCAGCCGAGCCAACATGGATCCCTCACAAAAAGATGACCCATTCCCAAGTAACGCTTTGAGCTGCAGAGTGCTCACTGGGCACCCAGGGAAGCTGCTCAGGTAAGCCCTCAGCAGTGTGCGTGTCTATCTGCACATCAGGGTCAGTGCTTCCGACCCCACTCCTCTGGAAATACAAATGCAAACGTGTGTGAGCACCAGTAGGAACCCACCTGCTTTTCCATCAGCTCTAGTTCTGTAATTTATAACCCAAATTTCCTCCCAGCGATGTCCCCACCACTGCTGACTGGGTGCTTTGCCATGCACCAGCCTCCTGCCTGAAAGCCGGGACACGAGGGATGGCTGCTCTGCTCTTCCCCTCCACACTGCACCCATCACCACCACCTCTCCCCAGAGCAGAGCAAAGCTTGCAGAACTGGTGTCTCGCTCGTGTTGCCAGACAGATCACTTCACAGCTGCCTGGTAAATGTGCCTGGGAGCTGGATCCCCCTTCCCTGCCTGCTCTTCCCTTCTGGGCTGAGGGTCTCTCTCAGCCAGCGTGGAGGAAAGAGAGCTGAGAAGAGAAGGGGGAGAAAGTGGGTATGTCAGTGCCAGATCCATGCTGGGCAGGAACGGAGGAAGCAAGTGGGGCAGACAAAGACTGGGGCCCAGAGGGATGCCCCAAGCCATTTCACAGGAGCACTCACCCGCTTCCCCATTAAACAGGTTCTGTGGCAATAGGATTAAGGGGTCAGGGAGCATGGGACCACAGCCGAGACTGGATTATCTGAAAAGGAATTAAATGGAGATTAACTCCAACCTAGCACGCACTGCCACTGCCAGGTCGCTGTGCTTTTTAAATCTCCCTCTCGGGCAGCCCCCTGCCTCCTGCAGCACTGGCAGCCCACGTCCCCCATCATCACAAGGACTGGATTTAAATCTCCCCCGTGTCTCTTGCCTAGGTCCAGCATGGGAGACTCAAGGGGCTATAAGCTTGTCTGTGGCTCCCTACGTCAGAGCAGGGCTGGTGGAATTTGTTATTAATAATTAAGCACCCACAGAGTATAAGCAGAGGAGGACTGCAGCACCCCACGGGACACAGAGCATCCAAGAGTGCAGGATTCAGCACCTCCTGGAGGAGGCCAGTGATGAGCATGTGACCAGTAAGCCACAGATGTGGGTGTTTATAGGGAGAGCCTTTGGGTCTGGGATGCCCTGGGGACACAAATGCAAGGCTCGGATAAGGAGAGGATTTTCCAGGGCTGCTGGGGCATGGACAAGTCCAGGAATTACCAGGACTGGGGTCTGCCAGACTCGCACCTGGCCCCACAGGGAATGTCCCCCCCAGGTGGCAGAGCTCTTGGCCAGATGCAGACACCTCCATCCTGCTGCGTTTCTTTGCTTTGTTCACCCATTTCCCGAGAGGAAATCATGTCTCCTCGAGGAAACGCAGCCAAGTGCCCCCCTCCTCACAGAGGGTCTGTCTGTGCCAGCCCTGTGAGCTGCCTCCGCCTCTCACCAGCAGCTCCCCGAGAGGAGTGATTACATATCTCCGTAAAGAGGGCACTTATGTCATGCTCATCTTCCCCAGAACCTCCTGACTGCACTCTACAAGCACTAATTAATTAAGCTGTATACCTGGAGCTGCGGTGGGATCGGTGTCTGCCTGCTACGGCGGGGAAACCCAGATGGGGTTACAGCAGAAAGGGTTTGGCTGCAGAGTGGATCGCTGTCACAGCCCAGAACGGGCTCTGGGTACCTGCAGCTCGGCTGCAGCACACAGGGGTACTCCCAAATGGGGAAATCAAAACCTTGCCTGGCAACAAGAAATTACAGCAGGTAACAAGAAAGAAAAAAATGAGGCAAAATGGATTTCTGGAGAGCAGATGGCTGAAGGTGTAAAACCAAAAAAACAACAAGAAGAAAGCCTTCCCCCCAAAAAAACCAAACAGCAGATAGTTGGTAGCAAATGTTACACTGACAATAAAAATGAAGCCTCTAGGGGTAATTTGGGGAATTACAGATCAGTAAATTGCACATCTGTGTGCACCAAATTGATTGGAATGATAATTAAAAACAGAACATCTCATAATACAGCCCTGTGTGCACGTCTCAGAGGAAAACCATGTCTCACTAATCTACCAGATTTCCTTGAACGTATCAGCCCAGCGGCGGATGCAGAACAACGAAGTGGCTATTTATTTAGAGCTCCTCCAACAAAAGATTGTCCAGACTGCTGCTAAAAAAGCTAATTAGCCAGAGGGCAAAAGGCACCATCTTTTTCTTGCATGGGAACCTGGCAAGGAGTCCCAAAGCAGAGAGGATAAATAGTTTGGGTTTATAATGGCAAAAGATTAGCAGTGGTGAAGTCGGGACACGTGCTAGTCTTCCTGCTATGCAAGGGTGTTATTAACGGCCTGGATGGAGGAGCAGAGACAGGAGGTAGGAACAAGTGCAAAATTTTTCAGGTGATTCACGAGCACAGGATACAGCAAGGAGTATCAGAGAGTCCCAAAGGTACTGTATGGATGGATACCACAGTGACAAATTATATTGATGCAAAGAAATGCGCTTTGCAGCGTAAAACTCGCAGGCTTTTGTAAACCTGGGGAGGTTTCTGTACCATCCTCCAGGAGAAGCTGGGAATGCCCCAGGAGCACCTCGGGCCATAATCCCTGCTGACAGTGCAGAAGTGGCCGGTGAAGCCTCGATGCAGCTGGGACAGGTCAGGCGACGTGCAGAGAGTAGCACAGGGACGGGCACCAGGCTGCAGGGCTGCAGTGGGGACAGCAAGAGGAGGGGAAGATGGAGGGGTGGGACCCCAACTGTCAGGGAGGGGAGGCACCAACCAGCCTTACAAATGAACAAGGGTCGGAGAGAAGATGTGAAAGCACAGTTTTCCCCGTTGCCTAGCAGAAGGGCTGGTCAGGGAAACAAACGCAGGATTGAAGTGAGAAAACACCACTTCACCCAATGTGAGATTAAATAACGGTGGTTTTGACACAGGAAATAGCTGTTTGAGGCCAGAAGCTCAGTATGATTCGATGCTGTACTAGATAAACCTGTAACCCAGAGTGTCACTGTTACTGGTGACATTTTGTGCACTTGTGCCTTGTGCTTGGGGCTCTGTCTGACTTGGGGGGCCAGGTCACCCCACGTGTGCTGTGCCAGCCTTGCTCCTTGCTCCTTACCCTGCCCCAGGCAGGCACCACCAGCAGGTCTGCATCCACGCAGAAGCAGCTCCTACCTGAACAGGCCTTGCTATCAAGAGTTAATACTGCGCTGCTGAATGGGACAATGAATGCACAGCAGGAGGGTGGCACAAGGAAAACTCTGGGAACAGAAATTCTCCTCCTTGGCAGCCTGTGCCTGCAAACTTTTGACAATCTTAAATCTCAGCACAGAGCATCCCGTAGCAGGGGAACTGCCCCAAACATGGCCTTCATCCCCCCATCTGCACTATCCCACCCCTGTCCTGGTCTGCGTGACAGCTGCGTACCTGTCACAGCCAGCCATGCCGAGCCCTGGGGAATGCCTCACCGGGAATATCTTCCATCTGTGCCAGGAAGAAATGCCCCCTGTGAGAAGGCAGGCAGCTGGCTTCAGCTCTCCTGCCTGCTGAAAGGGACAAAACCTTTGAGCGGAGACAAAATAGGAAGTGGAAAGCCTTAAGGAAATGCCAAGCTGAAGGCTCACAGGGCTGCTCCAGCTCCAGCCGGCTCACACGCAGCTCTGGGCCCCCGGCTGTGCCAGCTTCTCCCCAGCCAACCCTCACACTGGGATCGGCCACAACCTGCCACTCTCCTGGTTTTTCTCTCCCTCTGAGCCTCCAAAGAGGCAGCTGTGCTTGTGGACTTTTTTTTTCTTTTTGATGCCAACAAACAGAGCCAGTGTTAAGCGGGTGAACCCTGCAGTCACCCTGCTGGGGGTAAAACCCAGGCTCAAAGAAGAGCTTGTAGGGGTGACAGGTGAGCGCATCAGCCAATGGCATCTTCATCTCTCACACCCTTCTTTGGAAAGGTCGAAATGTTCCTAGCATTTTTCTTTGGCTCCTATCAGCCACAAAACTATTTCCCATTGCAACAAGCAGATTTGACTTTCCTCTTTTCCAGCAACACCAGCCCCGTGGCTCACCTTGCCACACAGAGTATAGGACACAGGTTATTACACTGGTAATATGCTCCTCCAATCTCCTGGTGCTCCCTTCACACTAATTTTTAATCAAGGTAGGAAAGAGTTCATTTCTGCCCCAGGAATATGTCCCTTATACATCTGTGTCTGTACCTTTTAAGAGGAAAGAAACTCTTCCCCTCCATTTCCTTCCCAACTTCTCTCTCCCACATCCATCATCATTAGTGACTATAAACATCAGAGCTGCAGCCATTAGGCTGCTACTCCTAGATAAATAATGCTTTTCATATTTAATTTACAAGTGGTTGCAGAGCTTCTTTGGGGTGCACGGGGTTAATTAAGAGCTGAATTAGATGGAAATGCTTTTCCCTGAGGAAACTCAATTAAACCGTCCTGGACAAAACCCAAGGATGGTCAGGATTTCTCCCCAAAAAGTGATGCTGTGCCAGCCACCCCAACCGCTATGTCCCCTCTGCCTGGGGATAGAGCCTCTTCTCCTACCTAATGCCACGTACACGTGTGACAGCACTGCTGGTGGGAACAGCTGGCTGCCCTCGACCCCTTGGGAAAGGGAATGAGACACTGAAGCAGTGGAGGTAAATAACAGGCAGTGAAGAGGGACAGGACTAAGGAGCACCCAGCACCTGCACGGGACATGCTGTAACAGCTCCTCCTTTTTGAATGTGAGTACTGAGAGCCCCCATGTTTCAGTGAGACATGGCAGTGATGATGCTCATGGTTAACCCTTCCTCCTGCTTCACAGACAACTTGCCGAATGCTCCTCAGGAAAGTGATCTCCAAAACAGGAGGAGTACAAGACCTTGCTATGCGAGTGAAGGAAGATCCTGGCCTACTCATCCCAGATATCTGCCCACCAAGGCAAGGCATGCTGTGAATCACAAACCACCACAGGTCCCGTGTGACCTGTACATCCTTCTTGTGGTGGTTCATGGGCAGCAGCTCCTTTTCTTCCCAAGAAAAAGAGCTCTGGACAGAGCAGCATTGCTGGAAGAAATGAAACTAAACCAAAATTCAGGAAAACCTCTAGAGAAGGAAGTGAGATCTTTTGGGATGACAGGAAGGTTTGTTTACATGGACTTTTTGCTCTGATCCCAGCAAATAAGGAAGGCAGAATGTCAGGGAGCACATACCTGCCTCACTAGACAGGCTGAAAATACTAAAATTCAAGTGCTCAGCATCCATATACAACACATTGTAAGGACCTGTCAATCCAAGGAAGTGTTTGGTGGCCACGATCAACAGCTCTTCAAATTCATACTCATTTAAAGGTACTTTTATTCTTCTGTGTGTGTCTTTTCAACAGCCAAATCCAAGAGGCAAAAGGTCTAATGGCACCACCGTACCACCCTACCCTGAGTGGCTTCAGCTTCAGTGAGGTGGAGAACTGGTACCAGGAGTTTCACTCAGCAGCAGGTGCTTGATCTTAGAGACCTGCGTGTCCCGCAGCTCCTTCACTGCCTCCATCCCCTCATGGCACTGTCTGAAGCCCCACCTGAAAGTGATTGTGCTGTTCCCCGGACTCTCAGAGCACATGGAAGATGAATACCATGTCAGCCTTTCTAATATCAGCCTCACTGTTTGATGTGATTACCTGCTGTGTTCACTTGGCACTTGAACATTCAGATCTATCAATTTAATCTTAATTGTGCCCTTAATTTGATCATTGTGTTGTTCTACCTCTAACTGGCTTAGAGGAATCTGGTAGTAAATTTGCCTTGCAATACAATCAACATGAGTGTATCTTTGGTTGGCTTTTATATAAAGTTTTTGAGGCACAGAAATCAGTTTATTTTGTTGACGGGCAGCATGGATAATGAACTTGGAGGGTAGAATTCCCTTTGATTATGTGCTCTGCTACCAAACCTGTATTTCACAAAGCCTTCCCTGTTCTTCCCCTGGCCATGGAGGGGCTCAGACAGAGATGGCTGCTGGGGAGCCAGGCAGGGTCAGGGGAGTCAGGAAGGGTTTCCTCACCTGAGGGAGTGCATGTATTCCTGTTCAGACAGGGCTCCTTCCTCCAAAAGCATTTCCAAGTGCACCTGGGCAGGGAGGAAAAGAGCCAGGTGTTTGTTACACCTCCACCAGGGCATTTTTCCCTCTTGGTGTCTCGGCTTGTGTGCTCTTAGCCACATGCAGCCCCTAACAGTGTCTCTTAGTGATACATGCCCTGTCTAACTGGGAGGACGATCAAGGGAGAAAATCAAGCTTTAGAAATTCTTTTGTGCCCTTCCCCCAGAAGCTGCAAATCCTTGTCTCCTTGACACCATCTAGGTGAGGTTATCCACACAAACACAGGCTCCACAGAAGCAGGGGGAGCTGAGAGAAAGGGGGAGCAGAGCAGAAGAAATCCTGGGCATCACATTCCTCATCCCAGAACTCTGCAAAGCCTACACAAACTTCCCCCAGCTTTTCAGAAGAGAAACCAAGTGCCTGCCAGACAAGTCCCACCTGGGGCTGCCTGCTCAGCCTGCCGGTAAGTGGATGGGCTAACCTGAGTGTTCAAAACAAGTCTCTTGCTGACAAAAAACCTCAAGAGCCTGGCAAGGACAGAATCCCAGTAAGCACACTGTGTCCAGACATGCAGAGAGAGCCAAGGATGCCTTGGCAGGCTGTCTCCCCTATCCCCTGGGAAATTTTTATATTTAATTAGAAGAGAGTTAAGGAGAAAGACAAGTGCATGTGTAGGAGTAAACCATCACCCGGGTAGCTGGTTTCCTCCATGCAGGAGACAGAAGCAAAGGAACATTTAATCCTGCTGTCTGAGCATGGCCAAATTGAGATCTACAGGGACTTCTCTGTGCAAATGCCGTACGGCAACAAACAGCCTGGGTAACAGGATAAGCTTTATCTGAACAATCAGCCACTTCAGTGCAGCCTTCCAGGGCCACTCGCGCTGGCCAGCAAGGGGTCGCCTGGGGACAACTCCTCCAGGCTGGAAGGAGAGTCAAGAAAAGGAACTGCTGCAGAGCAGCCTG
Organism: Aleadryas rufinucha; assembly: GCA_013397815.1. NCBI lineage: Eukaryota > Metazoa > Chordata > Aves > Passeriformes > Aleadryas > Aleadryas rufinucha. The sequence continues at coordinate 336,923 of VZTH01005090.1, forward strand.
GGATGTGGCTGGATTTGGGCAACTTCGCCAAAAATCCTCAGTGAGACCCCCTTTTGCTTAGTACCCTGTTACCTCCCCGCCTTGACAAAGCCCTTCTGCTGCCACCCCAGGGCACGAGGCTGAGGCTTCCCGCTCTGTGCCCACGGCCCCAGCGCAGCCCAGCTGCCCTCAGCACAGCAGCCCCTCACACACCGAGCAGCGCTTTCGGCCTCAGCCGCCACCAGCGTCCCTGCCCGTGACCCGCCTGCCTTCCGGGAGCTCTTGTGAGCGCAGGGATATTAATGATGCTGCCTTTTGATATGCAAACGGAGTGCTCATTACGCCTCTCGCCCCACATCCTCTGAGCGGTTAATTAAAGAGTGTGCAGCAGGCAGAAAATTATTGTCGCCTGCAAAATAAACCAACACCACTCGGATGGCTTCGCTCTCCCCCTCCAAAGCACGTGCAGCCAGCCCTGGCAGCAGCAGGATGGATGGACAGGTGGATCCACATTGCCCGGTGCTAGGGCAGGTGAATCCCACAGCTCTCGTGCCTGCGCAGCCATAACCCAGTGTGGGAAACTGCGGCCAGGCCGCAATGGCTGCGTTGGAACCAGACAGGTCCAGGGCAGCTGTGGCACACGGGACAAACACACAGCTCTGGGACCACAAAGGCACCGGTGCCACCTGCCAGCTCCATGCTGCTCTTTGCCCAACTTCTCCCAGGCTCTAGGTGAGCAGGAGAGATCCCATTCCATCAGCCCAGGGAAGGATGGCTTTCCCCTCCTTGCCTGGATGTTCACCACTGGAAGCAGAAATGGGAACAGGTTATTTTAGTGCTGGCCTTCATGGTGCCTCTGTTTCCCAGGGAGAGGAAGACCTGGACTCACCACTGTACTTTGCAGGGAGGACAGCGATGTCCAGGTGCCCTTGATGGGGAGCCCTGGGGAGCTGCTGCTGCAGCCTGGCAGCAAGGCAAGGTTAGCAGGGCTGGTGTGCAAAAAGCTGGTGCTTTGACCTATGCCACTGCTCTGCTGAGGGAAGGGGCTCTCCCCGGCCCATCCCCCAAATCCATCTCACCCTGCTCCAGAGTCTTGTCTTGCAAACAATCATCAGCTTTTTAGGGCTCTGAATCCAGTCCTTGCAGAAAGAAGCAAGTGCCTGCAGCAATCATAACAGATCAAAGGGAATGGTGGGAGTCAGAGCCCACAATTTCCTTCTGCTTCGACTAAACGAGGAATCAAATTAACCTGTTAGTGAGCTGAGGGAGACTGCCCTGACCCACTTTCCCTCTTGGGTGGATTCATGTTTAACCCAAGAATGCACTGGTCACAGTGGCCCCCAGGGACTGCCTCTGTCCCCTTTGCTGGACCTGAACCTCAGCCGTGACTGTCCGTCAGAGGATGATGCTTGAAACTCTGGGTGCCAACACATGGCTTTCTTCCCTCCCAGCTGAATAAGAGAGGAGAGGATAGGTTAGCAGTTTGCTCTTGTATGGGTTTGGGCATATTTTGAGTGTCCCCCTGGCTTGTGGCAAATCTTCCATGTCTGAGAAGGGATCTGCTTGGAGATAAAGCACAGCCCTTAGCTAGAAGGACACATTGCTTTTTTCCTCTGCAATTTTTTGGGATACAGCCTGCATTTGTTGATGCTGTTGGGAAACAGAGATTACTGCAGAAATGAATAACTCCTACTCACTCCTCTCACAGAGCTGGTTAGAAATGACAGAAGCAGCAGGTGCCCTATGGACAGTAATGGACTCACTGTATCTCTTTCCACCCAAAAAACACTGCCTGGTTTGTTGGGAAATGGAGAACTTGCTGGAGGCAAGCTCACGAGCTGCCCAATGCATTGGAGAAAGATCATTCCTTTGCTCTCTTTTGCCCATCAAAATAAAAGTGAGCCCCAACTCATGCTGTAAGCAGTAGCACAACCCAAGTTGTGCTACATGGGCACAAACACCACTTCTCCCTGGCCTCCCAGGGACAGGCTGGGACTGCTGTTTGCCTGAGAGGGTGTGCAGGTCCCCACCTGTTTGCTCCTGCTCTTCCCTTGTTCCAAGCCAGTGGTGTTTCTATACCCTGGGAAGGAGGCCCCCCTCCGTGGCAGGACGTTGCTCTCTGAAGCTGGAGGGGGAAGATGGAGCAGCTCAGTACTGCGGGACACACCCTGACCCCAGTGCCTTCCACACATCCAGTGAGAAGGTGCTGGGAGCGGGATCTGAGCAGCCCCTCAGGTACTGCTGCTGCTCCTAATTGTTCCTGTAGCCAGGTGCCATAATCCCTGTGGGGACTTTGGAGGTACTGCTGCTGCTCCTAATTGTTCCTGTAGCCAGGTGCCATAATCCCTGTGGGGACTTTGGAGGTGCAGACTCCACAAGGTGTTTGCAGAGGCGCGATTTGTCATGGTCTCCTCCGGGATTTCCTCCTGCCTCCACCGGGGGTGGTGCTTCGTCCCCCAGGACTCAGCATGGAGAGGGCCAGGGGAGCCGGCACCGGAGGGCTGCCAGCTCAGCTGTCCCCAGAGGCGGATGGCAGCCGCTGCCTCCTGCGACTCCAACCTCAGCAACGACAAACCCCAGGGCGGAGGTCACACAGCTCATTTCTCTGGAGCAGCAGTGGGCACAGGACCGTGGTATTCCTTCCTCTCCCACCCCATCCCAATCATTCAGAATGCAAAGGTAACTTCACCCAAAAAACTCTGCTTCTCTACCTCATCCCCACCCCGTATCTGTGCCTTTCCCCCATACCTCCAGCCTTCCGGGGCCTTGCTGCAATGCCAAGGGGCCACAACTCCCACATCAGCAGCTCTGCACAGCTCCAGGGAATGCGCTGCTCCTGCCCTCCAGCCTCCCTCGCACTCCTCCCGCAAGCAGTGCAATCCGTCTCCTCATCTCAGGACTTGCCCTGCCATCCATCACTGACTGCCTGAGCACATTATCCTTCACTTCTCCAGACAGCGGTCGAAGAAGGCAGCTGGGACCAAGCAGTCCCTCTGCTGAATCCCAGACACGCTCACACCTTGGCTCTGCAGGGCTGTGCTGCAGGGCTGGAGCTTTGCTGGCTCGAACTCTCCAAAGACCAACAGAGTCCGTGGAGCTGCCTGGCGCTGTGGGCACCACCTGCGATCCTTGGAGATGGAAGCTGTGGCAGATGGGACATTCTGAATACCATCCCTGTGGACCACAGACAGCTAAATCTATCCTGGCCAGTATCCCCAGGGCTGCAGTGTGGGTTATGCACTACCAGGAGGGAGCGCAGTGCCCTCTCTTGGAGTGAGGGCAGCAGGGAGGCTGGGAGTGCCCAGCAGCCCGGGGCACAGACAGGGGGATGGGGCCAGTTTTTGCCCAGTGCTTGAATGATTTTGCCCAACACCATAAAGTTTCAGAGGCAGGAGCCTATTCCTTACTCTGGGGTTTTTCCACGATGCCACTTGCATTGAGTTTCTCTCCCATTCTTTGACTGTTTCCTCTCGAGGAAGGGGCTTTTGCCTGCAGCACCCCTACATTCCAGTGCCTGCACTCCTTGTGCTCTCCTGCAAACCCTCCCAAAGAGCCAGGTACAGCCTTCCCACATGTGCCACAGCTGCCCTCCTGAGCCCCCCACTCACCAATCCCTCCTTCCCTGGAGGAGACTGCCAGACTCCCCAGAGCAGCTCTAGCCCCCGCGTGTGCTCTGGGGGGAGCAGTGGGCAAACACGTGCTGTTCTGCCACATGAGTACAGTAGAGAAATACAACAGCATTTGCTCTGACTGATCCAGCAGGAAAATGACAGCAGGGAAATCCCAGTGCTTCCACCTCTGAGATTCTCACAATAACACCTCCTGTGGCAGAGATGTCCCCATGGGGACATTGCTGTTCCAGAACTCCTAGGGATTTGACCAAATCTGACCTGGTATCACAGACGTGGTAACTAGGGGAAAAAAAATTTTGGAAGGCTAAAAAGAATCACAGCTTCTGGTGGTATATTACAGACATCAAAAAACCAATTCTGATAAATATGTGGTTTAATGTGAGTCAGTAGTAACAGGTGCTACAAATTTAAACACCTCACTGCACACTCAGTACACAGCTATGCAGAATTATGAAGCACTTTGGATTAATATGCATTTAGTACAACGCACCAGTATATGGTTTGTATTGAATTGCTGTGCTTCTGTGTGCGTGCTAATATTAAATGGGCAACTACTGGCATAGGTAACAGCAGATATTCAGATGCCAATGCCAATCTAGAGCTTTCAATGACCCTAATGCAGTATTTTGGAGAAGCACCCAATGACCAGAGGGCTTAGTGGTGGTCAGGCCCTGCTGGCTCCTGTTTGTGGGTCCTGCAAGTTTGGAACAGCAGGAAAGGATGAACAGTCTTGGTTCTCAGATAATGCTTTTTGGGGTGACTTGACACAGACACATCCCAAGGGATGGGCTCACCCATGCCCCCTCTGAGCAGCTCCTTCCTGGGGACAGATGTCTCAGCTCCTGCTGCTCAGCCACCGGGCCCTGGCTGCCACTTAGCTCCACGGTGTCAGAGTGTCACCAGCATCACGGGAAGAGTGGAGTCCTCCAGGGATGTCACATTCTCCTAGCTGCCCACTCTGCCCACAGCAGCCTGGCGAGAGGCCATGCCATGGGCACCCCCCACAGCCTGCAGCTCTCTGGCTGGTGCTTGATTCCCCGAGGACTTTTGTCCAGGCCGATGTGAAAGCTTTACGCTTCCTTCCCAGGGACCATTCTGCAGCCTTGGACCTGGGATTACCAGGCAGCTTCCCACCCACTTTCACTCCTTTCTCTCTAGCTTCATCCCTCTTCTCCCTCCTCCCTTGGGGATTTGCTACCCTGGCTCCATCTCTTGAGCAGACATGAGGCTCTTTTACTCTCTACATACCAGCTTTCCAGCCTGTTATCCTCTTTTCCTACAAACTGTCCCAGTCTGTTTCAGCCTCTGACAGCCACCCTAGGCTGGACATGGTGCCCCAGGACACTGTTGGGGCTCTCTAGAGGCACAGATTGCCCACTGATTGCCTCAGCCATACCAAAGACATGCCCAACTTCAAATCCTACTCTCAGTTTCAACCTGCAGTCCTGTAGGGATCCATCATTCTTCCACCCCTGCTCCCAAGCAAGACAATGAAACAGCCATCAAGCTTTCCCTTGTCATGCCTCACCCTACCCTTCCCCTGGCAGGTGGATGCTCAGGTCCCTCACACAGTTCACAGTCCTGGAAACTGGGTCTGATGCCACTATTTGAGGAGAAAAATCCCATAGATATCATGACATCCTCCATCCTTGGAGTTTTGTAAGACCTGACTGGATAAAGCCCTGAGCAATCCAGTCTAGCCCCACAGCTGACCCTGATTTGAGTAGGACGTAGGACTAGAAACCTCCTGAAGTCCCTGTGAGATTTCTTGTGGCCCTAACCCCCTGCCCACACAAACTTTAGAGGTGGTCCCAGACCTTTCCCAAGCTGTAAGGGGCTAAGTTTTGCTCAGGTTCTGGTTGATGGCAGCATCTTCTTTGAAGCTCTCCCTTCAGAGCCAGAAGCTCCCTCCTCCAGGGTCCTCCTGCTTCACAGCCCCTCCCAACCTTCTCCTTTACTAAATCCCTGAGGGAGCCCCTCTCTCTCTGGCAGTGCCAGGCTCCCACCATGCTGCTAAGGGAGAGCTGGCTCGGCAGAGATGGGAGGCACACATTGCCTGCTGGGGGAGCTGAATAAAATGAGCAGAAAATGCACTGAAGCCTTTTCCACTTTATTTATGGCTGACAAATTAGTTTTACATTAAGTTTTTAACGTGCTTGGCTTGTCGGCTCTGCTTGGAGCATGGTGGGACCAGGCAGCGTGGGGGAAGAGGGGGCAGCAGAGGGGGCAGCAGGGACAGGTGGCACCGTGCTGGAGCAGATGGTGCCTGTGCATGTTGGATGCAACCCCACCGTCAGATGGCTCAGGCTGCCCCAGCTCCAGGAGAAAGCAAAGAGCCTTCTCGCCTGTTGCCCCAGGGCTTTGGGGACTCCTGCCTCAGACGAGGAGGAAGAGGGGACAGGTTTCCAGGGGGCACTGGGCAATACACAAACCCACTCAAGTCCAATCAGATGCCTGGTTTTGTCCCTTCCCTTGGGAGCCACAGTCACGACCCTGTGCAGAGCAGGGCATCGTCCCAGTTCCACCTCTTCATCTGGCAAAGATGGTGGGTACAGCCCATCCGCAGTGAGTGCCCGAAGTCCCTGCTTAGCTCTCCTGTGCCTCTCCAAAGGCTACAGGAAGTCAGCAGAAACCTTGACTCTGCCAGCACCATGATGGTCTCTGATTCCATCCTTAGGAAGTTGCAGGAAGGTTCCCTTGGTCCCAGAACAGCATGTGGGCAGGTGAAAGCCACAATGAAATGAGATGGCATCCAGTAAATTCTTGGGAAAGGGCAGTTTCATCAAACCCAAAATATCCCCCCCTTGGTTCCCATCAAATGGCTGCCAGTTCTGCACCAGTTCTAGAGGGGGTGGAGTGTAGGTGAAGCACAGCCTGCTCAGAGGAGGCTCTTTAAACTACAGCAGACCCTGAGCTGCTGTAGTTTGCACTGGGGAATAAATCCAAGCCTTTCATCTATCCATCCTCAGGGGTTTTAAGTGTCTCCTTGCTTGCAGGGGTTAGCAAAGCGAGTGTTTTCAAAGGGAAGTGAAGGGATGGCAAAAAACAGCATCCACAGCTGGGAGCAAAGAGCAGCTTTTGTAGAAGTCACGCAAAGAGAGAAATCAATACAGCTCTAAAACAGGCATGACAAAAGAACAAGTGGAAAAATCAAATGGCCCACCAAATCAAACCAGAAGGTGCAAGCAAGGAGCTTCACAGCTGCCTGGGACAGCAGCAGAAGCCACTGAGGAAGACCAAAGATAGAGTCAAAGCTCAAAACATGTGGGGCAACAAAAAGACTCGACATCACACTTCCAGTATCAAGTCTCCACAGAGTCCTGCTGTTGGGTCCAAGCCACTACTCTCTGCAGAGATCTCCTGCAGCCTGTCTGGGGAGGCAGCAAGGCCCCTGTGCCTCAGCTGACCTCTTGTGCTGGTGCCTCCTGCTCCATGCATGACCCTCTCTTCTTTCTGACTCCACTGCATGCTATTTAACCACGCTCCTCAGGGAAGGACCGGGCCCTGAGACAGTCCTGAGATGTGTTGCTGGCTGCTGTGAGAACAGTGCACAAACAGAATGTACGCTGCCATTCACTTTTGCAACCATGCCTTTTCCATGGGCATCTTTTGGAGGAGCCAGGCAGCCAGCACCTGTTTAGAGTGGAGGTGTCCCAGCCCACAGACCCTGCCTGCTCATTGCTTTGGCCTCAGAGGACCCAGGGCATCCTCTTGCCCTCCTCTGGGGACACCAGGCAGTGTCCCTGCCCTAGGCAGTGTCCTTGCCTGCTCCTGTTGCTGTGCTGGGTCAGCAGCCTGGGAATCAGTTCCAGTGTTACGCCTGGAGGAGAAGCAGCACCAACATGCAGACTCAGCAGAAGACATATCCTATAGGGAAAAAGACTGCTTCCCTGTGCCCCCTCCAGCACAGCCAAGAGCATGGGCAAGCCCTGAGCAAGGGCAGGGGAAGCCGGAAGCAGCAGGAGGTCTTAGGGAGCTGGGTGAACTTGGAAGGCACCTCCTGAATCTGTATCATGGAGCTAATCCAGGGTTTCGATGCTCAGATACTGACAGCAGTAGTCGCAGGTACACACGAGCAGAAAGTCTGAAGCAAAAACTCTGGGCCCCAGCCAGCCTGTGCCCCATGCTGTGGTGCTGTGGCCTCTTTGCCTGCTGGTGCCCAACCTAAGCTGTCACATGGCCCCCATCGTCCCATGGGACCATCTAGAACTCCCTATTGGCACCTTGAACAAAGCCCTGACCTTCCACCCTCTTCCCCAGCCTGGCTTGCAGGATATATCCATTTATATCAAGCAACCCGCATGCCCAGGAGTGCACGGAGCTGTACCACCAGAGCGGCATGGCCAGGGTGGGAGATGGCCCCGGTCGCAGGAGGAGCCCCTGGCTCCCGCGGTCCCCGAGCCTGCAGCCCGCTGGCCCCTGCTGCATGCCTGCAGGCAGGGCTGCCACGGCCGGGCTGCTGCGGCTCCCTGAAAGGGCTCATTGTCGCCAGGGGCGGAGCGGGGACACAGGAGGCATTGAGGGGTGGGTGTCCGTGCTCCCGGCTGGCGGCAGGGCCAGCCTGCCCCGTGCCTGGCCGCTGGCAGCCCCGACCTCACACACCTCCTTGAAAAGGCTGGTTTGTAAGGCTGCCCGCAGCCAGGAGCCGCAGGAGGATGAGGCACCTGGCATGCGCTTCTGGAGCTCCCGAAAGAGAGCAGCCTCTGCACTGATCCTCCTACCCCATCCCCTGCCGGCCCCACCACCCTGGCACAGCATCACGTCTCTGAGCTCTCCAGACCTGACTTTGTTGCCCGTCCCCAGCCCCTCGATGCGAAGCTGCAGCTCTGCTCAGCAAGGCCACCACCACCCCAGTGCTCCTCAAAGCAGCTGCTGGCCTCTGCCCATGCTCTCTGCTCCCCCTCTCCCTGGGACAGGGCTGAGTGGGGAGGGAGCAGTGGCAGGACTCCAGCTCTCCCTGGCCCTTGGCAGCTCCTGCAGCCACCAGTACACACACAAATCAGAGGAAGGAAGGACGCCTGCTTGGGGAAGCTGGCCCCAAGGCTTCCGGCACCTGCAGCCGAGGGAGGCCAGGCTGGGACGTACCTCACAAGGGGTGGCAGGGTACCAGAGGCAAAGCCCCCCAGCCTCTCCCACCCTACTGCCCTGAGAGGTGTGTCAAAGGAAAAATTTCTTCCAGAGTGACCTGGCTGCATGACCTGTCAGATGGCAAAGGGCATTTTCTCTCCCAGCCCTGGAGCCAGGTCCCGTGCCAGGACACCTGGGCAGTGTTTCAGGGATTGGGTGTTTCAGGACAAGGTGAAGCAGCAGCTCCCCACCTTTGCCAGCACAGGCCCAGTGGGGAGCAGGCTCATCCCCTTCCCTCCCAGGGCAGCCCTGCACACTGGCAAGGAGCAGTGCATGGCTGCCAGTGAGGAAGCCCTTTCCAGTCTCATGGATGCCATTGTTTTAGGGACAGGCATGGGGCTGGTACCCAACACTGTATAAGGATTCAGTGCACAGCCTTCTGCACCCTCTGAGCAGCCTCTGGAGGAGACAGGGTCTCCTTGGGGACCCATCTGTCCTTAGAGAGACAGGCAGATGCTTGGGGCACTTTGTGGGCTTGCAGTGGCAATGTCACCAACTCATGTGCATCCCAGTTGTGTGTAGGCTCCCACAGAGGCTTTGTGAACTCCAGGCAGTTTAGGGTGAAATGAGAAGCTCCACTGATGCTGAGCTAATTGAAGGTTCTGCAGAAGTGTGACAACCGTATCAAAAGGGCTGGGGAGGTGCAGCAGGTGCTGTGCATGCCAGTGATATGGGTCACACCCGGCTCTCCAGCAGAGACACTGCTCTGGGATGCTGGGAGTACCACTGCCCTGGACCCTCTGCCAGAGACAGCCCTTGCCTCTTGGGGTCAGGGCTGGGGGCACATCAGGTCCCATCTCCTGCTGCTGCTGCATGGCCAGGCCAGCAGCCCCTTCCTGGCCAAGCAGCCTGCTCCCTTATGGCAGACATGCCCTCACCAGTGCAATCCCTGAGCTGGGATAGAGGCAAAACTATCTCAGGACAGAACTACAGCCCTCCAGTCAGACTTTTCTTTAGTCTCAAGTACTGCAAACAGGATGCAGCAGCCTTCACTGCAGACTTTCCCTGGGGACTGGCCGGTTCCTCTCAAGATGCCTCTGCTCTGTGGGGATCCCTATCAAATGTGGTGGCCAAGGTCATACCAAACTCAGAGCAACTTAGAAATCCCCAAAACATTGTGAGTAAAAATAAGAACAAACAGCATCACACATACTCTTAAGACCTTGCATCCTTTTTTTTTTTCCAAAATGGGACACTAATCTGACCCAAAACGCCCGGATACTCAGACAGACCTGCTCTAAGGTCCAGCAGAGCCTATTCCTTCCTCTCTGGCCAGCATCCCAGCCTTGGCAGTTCCTTTGCAGGAAGGGGTCTCATTTCCCCCTACACACAGGACATGTGGCATCCAGGCCTAGCAGGTGGCAAGCTGTTCCCTGTCTTAGCCCTTGCAGAGTCTTTTAATGGAAATATTAAGGCTGGTATGGATGCCAGAAAAATGCAAGCTCATGTGTGTATGAACTGGGGGAAAAGCAGAACAGGGGCTAAAAGAAGGGATGTATTCATATGCAAGGATGCATTTCCAGTTAGTCAAGCTGAGCGCCACCAAGCCCAGGTCTGATAAGCCTCAGGACAGACGCTGTGTTAGCAGAAGACAGCAGCATGTTATTACTTCCTGTTAACCCAGCAGGAACGTAGTTGCAAAAGACAACTCTGAACAGACAGACATCAGCCCAATAAACCAGTTCATGATTTCCCAGCAAGAGGAATGCAGGAATCATAGGGAGGACCCAGCAATCAGCATCCTGTCTTGTGGGTCGCAGAGATCCTGAAGAGCCCTTGGGGACTCACATCTTGGTGTTTGTACATAAGAGAGCATGAATGGGGAAGCACATTAGAGATTTTGTATAATAAAGTCACCTTCCCCTCTGTAAGATCTTGCTGTCTTGCACCATGATTGAATGACCTGTGCTCTTCAATCACTGACAGAAATTTTCAGGACACACGAGTGTCTGAACGTGGAGCACCTTACCCTGGCACGGCATGAAGGCAGCACTCGTGGCTGCCTTTGACGGCCTTGTCATTTGTTATGGGATCAAAGCAACCCACGTACCTGATGCCACCAAGAATTACTGAGAGGTCGTTTTCTGCCTGTCTGAAGCAGCTGGGGAGGCTCTGTGGGCCTGGCAGGGAGGCAGCGGCCCAGGACTGGTTAGGAAGGGGTGTGGGTTGTCAAAAAGACAAACTGCTCTTTAACCAGGCTTTTAATCTCCAGTCTTCACTGACACTTTCACAAATCCCCCTTTTCCAGTCCAGTGAAATATGGAGTGTCTTAGTAAATACACACCCAACCCCTCTGCAAATTCATAATATGTGAATGATTTTTATTTAAAACACCAGAAGCAGTGTTAAAGTTACTACTGTATTTCAAACTCCCAGGAAATGGGACTACAAAAGATACAGGCTGAGTAAAAGCGTTGACTTGGATACAGCATGATTTATGTGGCACATTTAACATCGTGAAGCCTGATGCACACTTTCGGAAAAGAAAACGAAAATACAAAAATATGTGTAGTCCAATATGGCTTTTGATACTGGCCTGGGGTCTCCACCAGTAGATTATTTTCCTCTTGACCTCACCTCAAGGGAGGTGGGAACAGGCCTGGGAGGGATGACCTGGCGGCTGAGCAAAGCTGGGGGAGAACTGCACTGTGTCCCATTTATGTTATTTTCTGTGCTAGGAGTAAGGCAGACCCCAGGAGCTTGTAAGGTTTAACCTTTTCCTGGGAGGTTTCTCAGGAGTAAGATGAGATGCTAGGGGATGACCAGCCCAGGCTGTTATGGATTGCAATGTGCTAAGCAGGTGTGCTGAGCCCAGGCAGGATCCTTAGCTGAGATGAGTTAGCTCAGCTGTTCTCACGGTCACTCCTGAGATGCTCTCTGTGCTTCTGGGGTGTGTGTTTTCAAACCGACATCAGGCAGGCTGGAGAGACCAGCAAGAATCATGAAAAGCCCTGAGAGACAACTCTACTTCAGTCAGAGAGATAAAGAAGTTTAGTCTATTTAACTTCTCAGAGAGAAGGTTAAGAGGTGCCTTGATGATGATCTATTAATACTTACACAGGAGAAATAGTTCAGATAGTAGATAGCTCTTTAATCTAATAGGCAAAGACATAATGCAATCCAGTGGCTGGAAGCCAGAACTCAATGTCTCCACCTTAGAAATAAGGGGAATGTTTGACCATCAGGCACATCAAGCCCTGGAACAACTCACCCACAGCAGCAAAGGCATCTCTCCTGAGACAAAGGTGTGCCAGCCCTGATAGCTCTGGTGCAGGAATTACTGGGTACAAGGCTGTAGCCTGTCACCCACAGGGGCAAGGCTGAGCAGCCACAATGACTATTTGGCCCTGAAAATCTGGGATTTTACAAATGGGTAGTTGATTGATTTTACTTTTGTATAGAGGAGGAGAATCTCCCCCGCCACTCCTGCCCAGCAATTTAAAACTGATCTGTAGCCACAATTCTGTGAGTATGTCAAAGTGACTGCATAACATTGAGGCAGTTACTTTTGTCTTCATCCATTTCCTTCACCTTATGTGTTATATTGACTTCTTGTGGCTCTTGGGAGGGCAGACCGAAGAGGAAGGGGGAGTGAAAGGCAGGGGTAAATAAACACATCCTTGGGACATTACCACTCCTGCACACTCAGAATTTATAAGCTCCTCAAGAGAAGGGATTATAGCATGAGCTGTTTATCTCCCCTTCTGAACTACAGAAGCATGATAAGTCTCAAGTATTTTGTTAAAGCTTCTACATGAAGGCCAATGAGAAAGAACATTTTTTGAAAGTCAGGTGTCCCCAAAATATTCCAGTCTTTGTCTCTTAAGATCAAGGTATCAAAAAACCACTCTGAGAAATCTCGGCTGGCGCGCCTGCGGGGCTTAGGAACGATTTCAGTAACCCCATCGGGCTCTGGCAGACTTTAGAAACTCCTCGAAGCGAGGCTTGCACCCTGCAGCCCTCCAAAGGGAGCCCCAGGGCAGGGAGGAGGCAGCGGCAGCCCCGCTTCGGCGCAGCCCTCCCGCGGCTCCCCGCCCGCTGCAATGCCCCAGCCGCAGCCACGCCGCTGCCGAGCGGCCGCCAGCGAGCCAACAGCAGCTCTTCCTCTGCGGCACACCTCCCCATCCTCCGGGGATGGCAGCAAAGTTTTTACCGTCTCGGCCCGGAGAGGCGCTTCCTTCCAGCGTGGAAAGCCTGAGCCCGGCGGGAGGGTTCCTGCCTTACTGCCGGAGCGGCTGCCGGCACTGCAGCCTGGGGAGAGCCTCCTCTCCTCCGGCAGAAAAAACACGGAACACGCAGGTGGGCTTACAAACACTACACTGCCGTCTGACACAGCCTTGCAAAATGCCGTGCTTAAGCACACAAATAATGTTTTCTATTAGTTTGCCTTTAAATTTACATGACTTAATGCATTGCTCTTTATGTTAGCGGCGTTTCGCAGGATGTATGGGGCATGTAACGAGGCCAGGTTCCTGACGGAACCGTAACTTCGCTCCCGACTGCATTTGGAGTGATTAGAACAGTAACCTTCATATCACCTTAACAGCCACATTGACATTTTATTACATATATTCCCAAACATGTTGTTAAGGTAGGTTTTTTGAACCTTAGGAGAAGAAAATACAAACCCTTTGCAGAATTCTGTTGCTGAAGAGCATGGAAATTGGATATTTTCAAACTGCATTTTGGCTCAGATGAAAATTTACAAGGTGAGCTTCCTTGACTCACCAAGTCACCATCAGCCTCTTTGCTCTCCTGCCTGGAGCCACACAGGGAAAAAATGATGCCTTTTAAACAGAACCAAAATTTCTTGATTAGGGCAAGGTACAACCACAGCAGTCCTTCTCTCTGAAAGCAAACTGACCACAAACACACACCACAGAGCCTAATTAATATTTTAATACTCAACAGTCAGGGATAGAGAGCTGTAATATGTACTAACGAACAGTATCTCTCTAGATTAACACTTAAAATACCAGGGCAGCATCAGAAAACATGATCATGCCCAGCTGAAATAATCAGAAACATCTGTTTGTCCTTCAACCCTGGTTTTATTCCTCATTTTTTTGCACCATTCTCTCAAATTGCTTTCTTTCGTATGAGACAGCCTCTACAGCACCTGTAGGTAAGAGTCCAAGCATCTCTGGGACTGTTCCAAGTTGCAGGAGACCCTGGATTTTTACAGATGTGCTTTAGAGCAGTCTCAGTGATGTGTAAGAGAGAAGCAAAACCTGAGTCCTTGGAAAGACTGGGAAGCACGCAGGTGCCTGCCTGGTCTCATATTCTTACTGCGAGCCCCTTGATTTCTTCCTGGCACTGGTCCCTGGACTGGTTTATGCCCCCTTTGGCAAAACCCCTTGAAATCCTGCCATTCCTGCACTTCCAGTGCCTTGGCCCCCAGTGGGAGTGGAGCACAGCCATGGCTGTGGGCCAGCTGGATGCCTGCTTGCAGCTTCTTCCCACCACTCACTGGAGGTGCCAGGTGAGTGGGAGCACAGGTCAGGTGCATGCCATGGGCACCCGGAGCTGTCGAAGGCCCATAAGCCCCACGGGGGTGGCACTCGGGGCCATTGCACAGGTACTGTGGGCTCACAGGTACAAGGTGGGCTGCACCACGGCAGATGAATCAGCAGGAGGGCGATGGCCTGAGCCAGCACATCACCTGAGAAGCACCAGCAACACAAACCCCAGGGCCACTGGCTTGTTTCCAGCAGCAGCTGGTGGCATGGCTCTTTCCCAGCTCCAGGAAGAGTCAGACAGGCAGGAGCCTCAGTCCTTGTCCTTTGCAAGGTGTAGGAAAACAAGCAAGAAAACGAGTGGCTTCAGGGCTTTCTCACTCAAAACAGGGATACACCAATGCAATAGCACCGTATAATGAATGCTACAATGGGGAGCTGTTGCTATGGTGAGGGGAATAATATTTAAGTACCAACTGTTTATAAATATAAAATCCCCACAAAGTTTTCTAAAATTAGATTAAGGGGGCTAGGGCTGTCAGAATATTGTAAAAAACTTGAGAAATAACAGTATTTTTGGACAGGCAAGATCTGGGTACTCCTAAAACAGCAAATGTAAGTCCAAAATGCTAAACAACAAACGTGATGATCTGCCGTTTTGCTTCCCGAGTTTTAAAGGCAATCTCATAGCTCTGAACTCACTGTCGCAGCCTGGCAGACCTCTGAGAGTGGAGGTGAGACCAGTGTTCCCAGGGATTTATTCTTCTCTTGACACAAGTGCAAAACAGGGACCTGGGTCCCACTGCTACTCGTAGCCTGCTCTCTGCCAAGTGCAGTTCCGAGCTGCTGCTGAACGTGCTGGTGCTGTGATCCCACAGTTACATGTTGCAACTCCTAGAGTCAGAGGTAAAGATTTGGAAATCCCTGAGCTGGGGAGGCAGCTCCTTGCAGAGTTCAGGGTTTTTTCAGGAGATGGATGTTGCTCACATGGATGTAAGAAGAAAACTGCTGTGCCCAGTGCCCAGGTAGCTCCAAACATGCCCCAAATGAAACCGGGGTATAAAAAAATGAATATCCATTGTAGCATCTCCAGAATGATAACCTATCTTTTGCTGGCAGCTGCCGTTTCAGCAGAGCTGCAGTTAAACTGCTAAAAATGCAGTTTAGTTGGCAAGCGCTGGACAAAAGAGAAACATTCAAAGTTGCCAAAAGTAAATGTCTGACCTGTTTCTAGGGGTCGAACAGAAGCAGAAGGAGGAATGTGACTGTCAGAGCACAGCCACTTCAGCTGCTCTGACACACTCCCATGCTTCTTTTCCTCTATCCTATTCCACCCTCCAAGGTGGGATGGATGGTGGGAAGGTGCCATCACCTGCCAATATTTTGGCATTGTCACCACTGAGGATGGTTTTGGACCCTGCCCGTGGCGGTGAGCCCTGGCTTAGGCGGCACAGGGAGGATTCCTGGCGCTGGAGAACCAGTCCCCATGACAATATTGTTTTTGATGAGCAAGGGCCACCGGAAAACGAGAGAATGAATGTGCACCATCATCGCTACCAAGTCCGGCAGGGCCCGAGGGGCCGCTGGTGCCCCAGCAGCGGGGTGCGAGAAGAGTGTAAGGCACCCGCTGCCCCGCGACCGCCGGGATCCCCGTGTCCTTATCAGCACCCGGCCTGGGGGACACGTCTCACGGGGGGAGCCTCACCGGGGCCCCCTCCCAACCCCGCGACGTGAGGGGCTCTGCCCACTCCGGCCGGGCGCCTCGGGGAGGTAAATAAGGAAACGGGGAGTTTCCTGCTCGGCAAAGCCGGGGAGCCCGGCGGCCGGGCTGGGGTGAGCGGGCGGCGCGGCGCGGGCAGCGCGGGGCGG
>VZTH01005091.1:0-36319 GCA_013397815.1 Aleadryas rufinucha
CTAATTTTCATATATGACAAAAACTGAGTGAGTGCGGAAAAAAAGAGGGGGAAATAAATAAAAAGAGGGAAAATAAATACAGTTACTGTACAGAAGAAGAAACTGACAGTGATTAAAAATGCAAGAAACATAGCAGATTTAGGAAGTAAACTGATGCAGAATGAGATGAGGGAAACTATCCTTAACAAAAAACAATCCTATTTTTTATTTTTGTGAAGCTTACTTGAAAAAGAAAAAATTCAGTTGTCTGAGCTGGGTGGTTGGATGTAATGGTGTAGGATGCTTGTATTAATTTTTCATACTGAGCATTTTTGAAGGTAACATGAAAATATCACGGTAGTTGTGACTTTAATCCCAGATACTCTCAATGGCTACTCTGTGTGTAGAATTAATATGTCCGTGGTAGTCCTGCTTAGATACTGTTTCATTCCAAATGTATGTGCCTTCACATTTGTCCCTGTGAATTGTCATTTCACCCTCAAAAGTGGAATTTTTTGCACTGGTTGCAGATACTTTCCAACAAAACCTGCTTGAGGAATGCTTTTCCAGGGAGTTTCATAACATGATGGTGTCAGGGAATTTAAAATAATAGAACTCTTCAAGACCTTCCTCTTTCTTTACTTGATTTTGGCCAGGTGTGCTGGTCTTGGCTGGGATATTTAATTTTCTTTACACAGCTCTTCATACCAGCTCTTCACAGCAGCTGGTATGGGGTTGTGGTTTGAATTTGTGCTGAAACAGGGTGATGAGAGAGGCTTTGTTACTGCTGAGCAGGGTTTACAGAGAACCAAAGCCTTTTCTATTCCTTCCCCACCCACCAGCGAGGGGGCTGGGAGTGCACGGGAAGTTGGAGGGGACACAGCCAGGACAGCTGACCCCAGCTGACCCAAGGGATGTTCCATACCGTATGGTTCCATGCTCAGCACATTAAAGCTGGGGGAAGAAGAAGACAGGGAGAGACTTTTGGAGTGATGGCTTTTGTCTTCCCAAGTCACCGTTCCGCATGATCAAGTCCTCCTCTCCTGGAGATGACTGCACACCCGCTGCCCATGGGAAGTGGTGAATCCATTCCTTGTTTTGCTTTGCTTGCATACATGGCTTTTGCTTTCCCTATTAAACTGTCTTTATGTCAACCCATGAGTTTTCTGGCTTTTATTTGCTTATTCTGACAGGAGGGAAATGATTGAGTGGCTGCATGGGGCTGGGTGCTGGCTGGGGTTAAACCACAGCACCTGAAATGAACTCTTGCCTTGTTGGAAGTTCCCTGAGCTTTTCCCTGGAAGGCAGTACATTCACCTGTGTGATGCCCAGCTTACAGAATCTCTGCAATTCAGGTATGTTCCTTGAAACTATGGCCAACACAAGCAGTATAGTGTTTGCCAGCTTTGTTTAGGATGTGTTAGTTGCAGAAACAAAGAACAATTTAGGAAAGATATCCTGGTGCTATTTCTTCATAATTACTGCACATGCATTTTTTTATTTGAGAATTAAATGTACAATAGTAAAGCTATGGCTATGCATGTGAAGAGATTTTTTGTGTTTCCACTGACCTTTTTAAACTTTCATAAAAACTGACCCAAAAACTCCAGGACAAAACATCCAGTTCTAATCTCATGACACCAGTGTTTATACTGGAAAATAAAAAACCAATAACAAAACTTTAACGCGTATACATAATGGTTTATGTCCTAAAATGAGAAAGCAAATGCTTCTCCCAGTTTATATGTGTAATGGAAATTGTTAAATGATATTGGGAATTAGGCATGGTGCGTTTGTGCATTCTCAGTCAATAGCTGGGATATGGTGAGCTGAGGAATCAGGATTTGTGGATAGCTGTGCAGCATGTGCCTGTGCGTCCCAAGGAACCAGCACATGTGTTCTGTGGTGCAGGAGAGGACCATGGCTAGGGGGGTGCTGAGGTGAGGTGGGGCTCTGCCAGTGTGGCCCTGCCCTGGGTGGAGGGGCAGGCAGCTTCCCCCAGCCTCCTGCCCAGCGCTGAGGTGGGATGAGCAACAGCAGATGGCTGAAGGTGAACCAGGATTTTTTGCAAAAATACCATAGACCTGTACTTGCTACTTTATTTGCTATTATCTGTTATTATTATTTTTTTAAATTTCTGAGTTATGCCTCATTTAATCAGCACTTCTCTATTTAACCTTAAACTAAGTAAAAACTGGAATAGAGGGCAAGTAAGAAGCCCTGTATATAAACACTCATGTTGAATTGTAGACATACTGGCAAAATTCAGGCAGCCCAAAATGAGAGATGACACTTCATCCCTAATTTGTAGCAGTGGGAAAATGGATGTGAAAGACATCCATTGGGCAAAGAGTATCAGCTGGGGTTTGTGTTCCCACACACATCCAAATGTTAACAATAAATTCAGACTTTGAAGTTTTCATAAAAAAAACCCTAAACAACCTCTTAAGGAAGTTAAACCTATATCTGTGCTCTGTAAAAATTTCAATTTAATAACCACCAGTTTGCATTAATTATTAAATATAACTTAGTTTATGTATCCATTTTAGAACATTTATTTTGGCTTGTAAGCATGTTTTTTTTTAGAAAGATTGCTAAAAAATATATACTTATGATGTATACTGTGCATCTTTAAGTATATAAATCAAAATTCCAGTGCAAATCTGTAGCTCTGGCTGCACTGTAGAAATATGTTACTAGTACATTAAATAGTGGAAAAAAAAATGTGGGGGGGCATTAAGTTGGATTCTGGATTAAATAATTTGCCAAACCTATTGTAATTTTTTTTTATTCTGACTGAAAATCAAAGCTAGTTTTTAGAGACAAAACTAAAGAATCATTAAATAAATAACTATTTTAATCTTATTTCTTTGAATCAGACTAAATCATTGTAATTTTCTCCTTTAATACACCTCAGTTTGCTCAATGCTTTTCATCTCTTTTAATTTCCTTATCCAGCTATAAAGCCCCTAAAAAGGAATGTATTGTAAAATGTTGACTTGGTCTTACAAATGACAGTGCAATACTAAGACACAAACCAAGAGTACTTAATGGTATCAGTATAACAATTCACTTTTTAAGTAGTGATAGCTTATTATAGGATACATCATTCCAGTTCTTTTATTTTTTAAAATAAAATAATACCTTAATTTATTTGTATTCCACCAGAATGAGTACATTCATTGCAAATTGCATGCACATAAAAGGGAATCCATTTGTAAACTACATAATATCTTAGCAATAAATAGTATTTGATCTAATACATGATGGTAGTGCATTTCTTGTTAAAACTGCAAGCTTTTACCAAAATGAAGCCAAACTCTTATTCTCTTTATAAATATTTTAAATAATTTTTAGGTACATGTTTCATACCAAGTATATAAAAATAGTATTTTTAGATAAATTAAGAGATTTCATTTACATGACAAATAACGTGCAACAACTAAGCACTCTCTAGCAGCTCTATTTGTTTGATTGTCTAGATGACATGCAGCGAATATTGTCCCTTTGCCTTCACAGAACTGACAAAAAGACCAGCAGGACCCACGATCTCCTGAAGCAAACAGTGCCATAGATATTGTTTGGGAACGTCAGACACTCGGGGAAAACCTTTGCTTTGATGAACAAAAGCCACCCATGACAGTTCTTTGTGCTAGACTTCCAGCTGCTCTGACCCTCAGGGTCTTTGGACTATCACAAAAGTCTGTCAAACAGACAAGTAAGTTATATCTGTATTCAAAATGTTTTTTCAACATGCTTCTAGAATCTAGAAATTTATTGTTTTTCTTATACTATGAGCCAACATTACCTTTTCTTACTTTCTGTAAGTCTGAATTTTCATGTTTGTAAGTCTCCATGATCGCCAAAACAGAGCTCAAATAAAGCAGTCATGCAGTACTCTCTAAATTTAAAACTGGCAGCTGTGGAACATGCTTTGAGAAACACTTCACTGTTTCTCATACATCTATGGCTTGGCAATCTTTATCTTTAAGATCCCTTGTGCTTGTCACAATGTCTATTGGGAAATCTGGGATCTGTGTAGAAGTTACTCCGGCTGTTGCTTCCAGGTCCCACGATCCTGGCAGGTTCTCAAGGCTTAGTGAGCTGATTGCTCCTTGGCTAAAGCTCCCTTCCTCTGATCTGCTGGGCAGCACGAGGTGTAAGGATGTCTCTGATGAAGAGCATACTGAAGGAGAAAGGGTTGCTGAAATAGACTGAAGAGGAGTCAGGGTAGTGTCTGAATGGGGAGAAGTGCATCTTAAAAATTGCAGATTGTCTTTCTGAATTACCTGATACTGGGAAGGGGAATTTTGAAGGCCTGTTGTAAAACAAAGTTCACCATCCATAGAATTTTGCGGGTTGGTTTCAGTCCTTTGGGGACTGCTGCCTACAGAAGAGAGGTCTGTATTCCAAATGTCACATAATGTGTTTCCACGACAAAGTTGTGCTTTGGTGCAAGTGAAGTTCCCAGCTTGCAAGTGTGAGCAAGGCTGATGTGTAGTCCAAGCCACCCGAGACTGCAGACTATCCAGTGTGGGACTTCGAGATATGCTGTGCACAGCACAGAACCCTGGAGGCTTCTGGGACGTGAGCAGGTTCTCCAGAAGGTGCATCACATTCTTCATATCCTTACGTAGTTGTGAGACTTCTTGACTTAAAGTTGTCATCTGTTATGAAAGGGCAAAATATCGCAGTATTTATTCACGCACCATGCCTAAAGTATGCACATACATCCCTTTTTTCCTTCTAGCAATGGCAACTTTGATCTATGGCACGGTGTCTCTACATTAAAGAAATACACTCTCCTAATGTATATGTGGGAAATAGTCCTCCCAGCTACTTTAATCCAACTGATTTTAAATTATTCTCTGTCTATAAAAATTGATCATAGGGTCAGAGCCAAGATGATTTCCAGAGGCAGGATGACACCAATATTTTCTTGATGAATCATTAAATATTTTAAACCATAAACCTTTCTTATTAAACAATTTCATACTGATGAATTATATAAAAATGAGGTCTTGTGAAATCTTGTGTAGAAATACATGTGACATATAGTACTGTCTTCATAGTAAAATAAAAGAAATCCATACTCTAAGTTGCTGGATGCAAGTAGTAGTTATATGAGAATCTTGTGTGCTACTACTAAAAACAAAAAAAAAGGGGAAAAACTGGAACCTAAAACCCATTTGCTACCTCTAATTATTTAAAAACGGAAAAGATTGTGAAACAGTTTTCTTCCATTCACCTCTACCATTTAGCAAGATTTGTTTGGACCTATTCTGGATGTCACATACATAAAAAATATGTACCTTTCATGATTTTACGAACTATTAATCTTACGAGATTAAACCTCCACTATCTGTATCACTATTAATTATCATCTGTCTCTATATCATTATAGTTCTATACATACATACATACATACATACATACATAGCATATTATTAGTGTTCCTACCAAGGCTACACTGTTTACGCTATTATTTTTATACCCTGCAGAGATCTTTGAGCAGATGCAAATAAAAGGGTATAATAGGGGGAAAAAGTCTTATCAGTACCGTTAACGATTTCACAGTGTTTGAGAAAGCGCAAAAGAACAGAGATTAAAAGCCAAAGGAATTTTAAGTCTGTGAAAGAGAGACACAGAAAGCAGAACAGTTTCCTCCTGAGGAAAAAGGGCTAATTCCTGGCATTCTGGTAAGGCTGCACTCTTTTCAGGACCTCACTGATTATTGCTAGGCAAAACAGCTACTGGTACAAATGGTTCCCACTGTGCTAGGCAGACAGTTTTAAAATTATCTCTGAGATCCCAAATATACTTGAAATGCTGCCTTAACACTTCCTAGGACCTGAAAAAGATACTGCAATATTTCCGGATGTAGAAACTGGGTTTTATACAGATTTAGCTTCAAGTAGCAAGAGGTGCTTCTCAGACTGGTTGAAAGAAATGTGCTGGTACTTTTTTAGTAGGCTATATTATCAGGAAAGAATATATTCAAAATAGAGGTTAAAATAAAATTTTTAGTAGATGTATTTGGCATTTTCAAATTACTTTGATAGTTTCAGTAGAAAGAGTATTTTTCTTTACTACCAGTATTAAAGTGTTGAGCAGTTTGAGTACTTTGTTCCATGTAGTTAGGTAGGAATGGTGTGATGTAAGAAGATGACAGTGATTAATTCTTTGTTTTTCCATTATATATTCCAATGTTTATTTTTTTATGACAAATTTTCAACTGGAATGCCTAGCTCTCATAATTGTTCCTGGATAAATCTGGAATAAGACTTTTTTCTGACTGGAAGCTGATTCTGATTAGCACATTGGTATTTTTTTCTTTCTGTGTTTACTCCCTTTTGAAATTCAAACTTCAAACCCACGTATCTTCCTACTATGACTCT
The DNA here is from genome assembly GCA_013397815.1 of Aleadryas rufinucha. Taxonomy (NCBI): domain Eukaryota; kingdom Metazoa; phylum Chordata; class Aves; order Passeriformes; genus Aleadryas; species Aleadryas rufinucha. The sequence goes on from VZTH01005091.1 coordinate 6,378, forward strand.
TTCTGAACACCCAAAGAAGTGAAGATGAATATTTGCTTCTTGAGTACTGGAAGTTGTGTTTTGGCAAAGTGGAGGAGCTGCCTGGCTTGCACTGCATATGGCAGCTTCTCTATTCCCTTGCTTGGTCTTTCACTGCTTCTTCTATTCTGGTTTTTCGTTAAATCAGGGAGACTTTCAGCTGGAATGAGTTGACTTTGAAGCCTGAGATTGACTAACTGCTGGTATTCTGTTCCTTACTGGCTATGTTGTTGAATGAATGAAACGAGAAGTGAGTGGAGACAGACTCTTCACTGATCATCTATCAGCAACTCTGTGGCCATTGGTATTATGGTGACAGACGTTTCTGATTTAATGGCTTTAGTAATAAAGCTAGTTGCAGAAGGAAAAAAAATCCAGTGCAGCTAATCTGAGTTCAGATTAAATCTATAGGATTTGGGCAATGATATGATGATTCAGTTTCAGTGAAATAAATCCAGGAATCTGGAAGGTTGTGAAATTGGCTTTACTGTGTAGGAGTAGGAAATTTGCTCGCTTGTCTGCTGACTCACTAGCCAGCTCTTTGGTAGTTCCAGTGACCAGTTTGTCTGGGTAAATTAGGACACCAAGATTATTGCTATCAAACATGTAAGGATAAACTAGAGAAGTATAAAGGACTAGATTATTTAAATGTATTCAAGTCAACAGGGGTCCCAAGAAATTCAGTCTAGAAAAGGGATTCCCAAACCACAGTTCTAATAGTAATTTGTGGCTCTTCATTGAGAGTGAGTCTGGTGGGTGGGAAGGAGGGAGGGGTGCGAGAGAAAAGTTGATTAGAGGTAAGGAGCATCTCTCCTACAAGGAAAGGTTAAGAGAACTGGGATTTTTCAGCCTAGAAAAGAGAAGGCTTTGGAATAACCTAATTGAAGCCTTCCAGTACCTGAAGGGAGACTACAAGAAAGATGGAGGGGGATTGTTTACAAGAGCATATAGTAACAGGACAAGGGGGAATGGCTTCAAACTGAAAAAGAGTAGGTTTAGTTTAGATATTAGGAAGAAATTTTTTACTGTGAGCATGGTGAAACACTGGAACAGATTGCACAGGGAAGATGTAGATGCCCCATCCCTTAAGGTATTCAAGGCCAGGTTGGATGGGGCTTTGAGCAACCTGGTCTAGTGGAAAGTGTCCCTGCCCATGGCAGGGGGATTGGAGCAAGATAATCCTTAAGGACCCTTCCAACACAAGCCATTCCATGATTCTATGATTATTGGATGTGCAGTCTGCCTTTAGGTGGGCATAGAATCAGGAAGGTGACAGCATAATGGTGGCAATAAGAAAACCAGGTTTGGAAATTACTGCTTCAAGGAATTCAGAACGTATCAGGGGCAAAGTGACTGACTAGCTACTGATTGAGAGCAAATTGAGGATTGTGGAAACCCCAGGTGGCTGGGAGAGGAGAAGCTGGCAATATGTACTGATGGAAGGAAACCTGAGGTAGTATATATGATATTGGGCAAAAATATTAAGCAGGCAATTTCTATAAGCACCTAAAGGAATTGTTAAAAGAGAACAGGCAACATTATGTTTCTTAGGAGTAAACCATGGCAAAACCATAATTCTCTTCTTTAACTGAAAAGCTGTTTAAAATATAAGAAGAAACTTTAGATGTAATATACGTCTTGTCAGAAGACTTCTAAGATGTTACTGTCCGCCTGACATTCTTCTAGAATTACTAAGAAAATATGAAGGAAATGTAATCACTATAATCTGGATTCTTACATGATTGGAATGGTTTATGATCAATAGTTCGCTGTCATCCGTGGACATTTTAAGATATTCTTGTTAGCACCCTATCCTGATCTGTTTTTATTTAATATTTATTTTTGATGTCTAAATGGAATTCATGTTCACTTTTAAATATCAGTAATATGAAATTCAAGAAAGATAAATGTTAAATATTACATCTGAAAAGAAAATGTCAGAGGCATGAACATAATGTTCTGCCTATGCAGAGTATTATAGAAAAATGTCTGTGGTGTTCTGCTGAATGACACTTTGTGGGCATTAATCATACTCCCAGGAAACACAAACAGCTATTTTCTTTAATTGAACTTAAGAAGGGGGTTTTCTTCACAAGGAATTGCTTAGGCTGCTTGAAATACACTGCTGCTTGAGATTGTGTACTTTGTCAATGACTTCAAAGATCTAACCAAAGTCAATTCACAAGAAAATGATACCAATGAAGTGTTGTAGCAAATGTAATGGGCAAACGAAGTCAAAAGGAATTTGGTTTGCTGAGATCTGCTGGAATAACATGTTTCCAGAATAAATTGACTTTAGCAGGCGAACACCAATCAACTTTCTTACGATCTTCTAGGCAGAAAAGAAAAAGCAGTGAACTTGTGAACTTGCATACCCACAGACATTAACATTTAGATGTTGGGAAAATAGATCTTACAAGTACAGGAACATTTTGAAATGCCTATTGGAGATTAACTGTGCAATCATCATCATCTGTCATAGTAGTAATATTTTTTATTCAGATTTGAAGTCAGCTTTTGGTGTCTGGTTGATTTGGATACTGCATGGCTGCCTCTCAGTTAATTCCTTTGTCTTTCCACCGAGGAAAAGTGCAAGAGACTCACCATAGCATATGGGACTTATGCTTTATATGTACAGTGTGTTCTGCTTAAAAAGAAATAACCTAAGCTTTAGAGCATCAACTATTTTTGTTACCTTCATCAGCCTATACCTATTAAACTAACATTAGAAGAAGAAAAAAAGTTAGCTGGAAAGACTTCTCTACGGTTATCAAAGTATGAGAGCAGAGAGACAAAAAAACAAGGTAGAAGTTCTTGGAAACATGAATGTCTGTGCTAAAAGAGAAGATATGTTTTTAAAAATCTCGGTAGGCAAAGTGCATTTACTCTGCATGTATTGTTTAGAAAGCTTTTATTTCTTAATACAAATGATACTTGTTTTTATGTCTTGGCTTTAATGTGAAATTTACATGGCTAAAATCTAAAATGGATAGATTAGTTTTAATAGTTTTCATCATCTGTAAATGTCATTAGTTCACTTTTTGCCATATTTCTCTTGATTCAAAGATGTTTTACAAAGCAAAATACTGGGATAGCCTTGCTGCAAAGTAATTTCTCTCATGTGATAATATAGTTATGAACTTGTTATAAAGAACATGTATTTAATTACTCTAAGTCCATCCAGTGAGTTCATTATACGAACTCTCAAGTTGCAAATTGAGCTTTAACATTATATCCCCTATGTAAAACTGAAAGCCTGATTAACTTCACCAAATTTTCTTTAGTGGTCCTGATTATCATCTGCATATATTTTTAATATTAAAAAGGCTTTTTTTTTCTGTACTGAGAATGGGATTGATTTTTGGCAGCTGGATTTGAGATACATTTTAAAATAATACATGTATAAAATTTATGATTTGGAAAACAAACATATTTGTTTAGGATTGTTCCTTTTGTTAGATGCACGTTAAATATCCCTGTGAATATATTTTCTCTGTTCTACATAAGTGCCAGATGCTTAGAGTATTTTAAGTACTTGCATTTAAAAAACCTAAAATTAAAAATAGCTAATTTTCCACTAAGTGCTCCAATGTGGAGCTAAATAGAAGGCAATTATCTAGCTCAAAACCTGACCCTATTCATATTTCCTCATGTTTGTTTGTTTTTCAGTTGAATGGGAGAAATGTGAGTGCTGTGTTCATTATACCATTTTAGTACTGTAATTTTGGGATCTACTAATGTGGTAAAGCATGAAATCAGCCCCCAGATTTCTGAAGCTGAGAGAGGCTGCACTGAAGCTGGGTTGCATATGAGGAAAACAGGGACATGACAAAGCAATTTGAGTTTGTCTGCATGCACTGCATGAGATTGCCTTTTTATCTGAGCTCAAAATCATGTACCCGTGTTTTTTGAATGGAGAACATGTACATGTAATTAGAGGGAAAAATATGACTAATTTGGGGTATTTTCTTATTTTAACTGGTCTATGTTTTAAAATAATTCAGATTTGGGTTTTGCAAACTGAATCAAAGTAAAAGTATTTCTCTGCTCTTTTCATACAGTGGCACTCAAATGATAGAGAGCTAAAAGCCAAGCAGGATACAGGCAGGTACAGTGATATGCAGGTGCTTTAATCTAGATGTCTTGGCCACCTGTATACCTCAGAAAATCTGCTTAGTGGTTTCCTATTTTTACTTTGTGGGGTCCTTAGTAGATATCTATGATTGCATCAGGTAAACGGTGCCTCTGAAAAAATGCTCAATGTTCAGATACACTCATCTGATCAGCCTTTGCAGACAAATGCATTGGAGAGACCAGGTCAGGTGTACAGATCTCTGCAAAGGAAGGACAGAGACTTGTAAGGTAGAATACTCTTCCGGAATTCTTGCTCTGCCTAGCTTGGAGCAGGTCTTCGAATCAAGCTTTCCCCAGCTCAGCAAATGTACAATCTGATAGATATTCAGTAACCTAATCTTGAAAATATCGCTTAAATAATTGTGTTTTCACTGGAACAAGAACCTGAACCTAAACTCTCACCTGCTGTATACTGAAGGTACTGAACTGTAATGAATGTCATGTCTCCTTTATTCAGTGATTATTTGTACTAAGTGGAAGGGACAAACATGGTAGGAGATAAAGCAGTCCTATTCTACTCCATCTTGCAATACTGAACTGTAGATGAATTCCTATATCAGCTTGGATCTCATTCAGGCTCAATGAGCAGTGAGGTTAGGTGGGGGAATGAAGAAGGGGGTTACCTAGCTGAGCAGCCAAACCACAGCAGCAATTAGGAGTGTGTTCAAGGTTGTCTCACTGACTGTGCTGAGTTTGGAGACTACTCTCCTTAGAGGAAGTCTGTACATACGTTACTACTGAAGTTAATGTGTTAACAAATCTGAGAAGTGAAACCAAGGCACTGACTTCTGTTACTCTCTTAGGTAAATGAAATGCCGTTTGGATTATGTAGTGAATGCCACATACCTAAAATACTGCCAAGAGCTCAGCTGTATTTCTAAACTAGGTATAGCTAATTTTGTAGATTTTTCTTTGGGGTAATGTTTTGCTTTGCTAACAACAGACTGTATTGAAAGTCTGAATGGAAAGACATATCTTTTCCACCCCTCCCCCNTGCCTTTCATGAAGGCAGTTATTTTTGCATTTGTTGATTGACTTCTGATCTTCACTGGAAAATGTGCTAATGACCGTGTTTACTGCTGTTGGCTACTTGTGACCTGTTTTCTCATATTTTCTTTACCAGGAAGAGACTGCATGTCTTTAACACAGAACTTCGTTTCTGACCCTGCTGGTATTTTAACTACTGCGAGTAGTCTGCTGCAGCATCAGTGATAAGTTCCCATTACAGGTCATCATCAAATGACGGAATGACGAAAGCACTGGGTCTACAAATATTCAGCACTTAATACAACAGCAAAAAACTCCAAGCAGCAGCGACTGTGTATCAGCAAGGCTACCCAGAGGCTCATTTGGATAAGCAGCAAGTCTGTACTATCAGCTCAGAAACTCCAGCTGGGGCATGTTTGAGTACATGCAGAATATGAGATTAAGCAGCCTTACAGACACGCAGTTTTTCCAGTGTAAATTTTGATCCATGGGACGACTTGGAGGTTACCCATCCATCTCTGGGATTTGAGACCAGAATATTACCTATGAAATCTAAGTGTAGTCCTACTGTCTGTTTTATGTTAATGTGAACAAACAAGTTGCGTAACATTTTGTTCAGATAGTATTATTAGGGCAAAATTAAAATTGTATGTGGAGAGAAATGACCTTGAACATATGGAGGTTTTTTTCTTTTTTTGATTAACATATTGCCCTGCTCCAAGATTTATTTATCACTTTTCACCAGAAAAGCAATGAGAAGCCCAGAACTGTTCCAGTTGAAATGTTTGTTTAATCCACAAGACACCTGCCTCCGAACATCTATTACCATGATATATTTTCCGATTGCCTCTTGTTGGAGGCAATGGAGCCACAATGGAGCCACATTAATTAATTAATTAATGGAGCAATGGAGCCACAATGGAGCAATGGAGCCACATTACCTCCTCCTATTTTAAAAATTCCTGTCCTCAAAAGGAATGAATCAATATGACCTGGGTGTTTCAAAAAGCATTACATAGGAAATATAATTTTCCATCATAATGGTGGTGTCAATGAAAATCTTGAAAACTTTTTTGAGTTCTTTGACCAAGTCCTATAAAAAACCATAGTTTTTCATGACCCGTAGTCAATGGGTCATGAGACTTTTCTCTGAACTCTACAGTTTGACGTACAAATGAGGTGATGCATTCATAGTAACTAACTTACCATGCATACACTCTTATCTTAGGATATTTAAGTTATCTAGCCAAGTTAAGCTACCTCAGGATGAAAGAGGTTTACAAGCCCAATACTTCGTAAGTGGGAAATAATAACTAGATTAAATGTGCACAATATAAAAGGAAAAATAAAAATAAAACTTGACATTTCTGGTAACCAAAGAGCTCAGGGAGGAAGTGATACTGTGTGGTGGGATTTATTTAAATGTTTCCTCATGTGGGAGTATAAGGAATTGTCTCTAATCTTTTCACATTGAAAGATAGAGTAGGCTGGGAACAGATTTTAGTCTTGCAATATAACTGTGAAGTTAGTCTGATGCCTTAATCTTGTTAGCTAAAGTATGGCATGTATGAAACAGTTTAGCCACATAACATCTCTTTAGTAATTGGACTGATAGTTGATTACATGTTTGAAGTTATTAGAAGGGAGAAATAGAAAGCACCACTAAACACTATTGGCCCTGCATTCCTGAGGTCATATTGCTTGAGCAGGAAGGGATGAACTTCTCTTTCATCCTAAGTAGACACCGGTAAAGTGACTTGAAACATTTTATGTAAATTTGAACATGAATGGATTTGCATTTCTTTCAAGGAAATTCTCTAAAAGCACAACACGCATCAAGACAAGAAAATTTGGGAGAAGGAACTTGGAGAAATAATGAGAGGAATGAGACAAATAGACGCATACCCAGAAGAGACTAAATCCTAAGAAAAGCAGATGCACTAACCTCAGTTTGGTTTTAGCCCTAGCATGTGACACAAACTTTTATGTAGGTTTCATGTAGAAAATTAATCTCAGAATGAGTTAAAAGCCCCAAACTGCCCTACATGTAGGAACCTCATCCAGTTTTGTAAGCTCATTTAGAACACATTTATCATATTCCTGAGTTTTCTGAGTTTTCTCCAGCATTTTTTGAATCATTGTTAATATCCTTCAACCCCCACAAAATCTTTTTACCTCATTATTAAGCCTGCTGATCTGCTGTTTGGTCTCTTCTGCTTTGATAACGAGCACAGCAGCACCAATTTCAGCCTCTGAAAATAATTCAAATTCATGTAAATGAGAAGAGTATAATCACTTGGAAACAGTAATACTATTCTCACACTTAACCAATGCATTAAATTTAAACCCATTTTGCAGTTGGCTAGAATGAAAATAAAACCATGTGTTTAATGTTCAGTGTATAATATGTGAGAGAAGTGCAATTAATAAAGCCCATATTGCTCTCTTCAGTCTGGACCTGAAAGGAATGAAAATGACAATCCTGGTGTCATTCATGTGACAGCTCGACACTTTTTAAAAATCATAAATATGACAAAACTTTTATTATTATTTTCCTTTGGCTTTAAGAGGAACAATAAATGTCCTAGTTTCCTCCACAAAAAAGGTACATAGCTATGTGGGGAGTGTTTACTTCTAAAAGAGAGGATGTTGGAAACAGCCCTTCTGTCTCTTTTTAATCTTTTTTCCCTCCATCTTGACATGTTCCATTACTTTGTCATGCTACTTTATCAACCTTTCCAGAATGTAGGTCATTTAAGGCTTCCTGAAACCCCGTATTATTCAAGGCTTTCACTCTTTTACTTTTAAAAATCTTTTTCCACACTCCCTCACTTCTCTGAAGATCTTTTAAAAAGTTGAGAGCCAAGTTTACTCATAGGTCTTAATGAATTGGTGGGGCTTTTTTCGGGGGGGGGGGGGGGGTTTGTTGTTTTATTTTTTTTTTTTTTTTTTGTTTTGCTTTTGNTTTTTGGGGGGGGGGGGGGGCGTTTGTTTGTTTATTTGTTTTTCTTATTTATGGCTTGAGGTTGGTTGATTTGTTTGTTTGTTTTTCTTTAGTTTGGTATTAGAATGTTTTTATGTTCAGTTTTGTCCTTGGGTTTAGTATCTTCCATGACCAAAGGTCTGGAAGCATGAGGCAGATTCTACAATACTTCTGGTATAACACATGAAAAATCCAGTTCCCTCCACAAACTGTTTTATCGTGAGTGTCTGTTAGCAGGAAAACAACAACTGACCACTGGGACCTTGCTGTATTTTTCTACAGAACCTAGTGTGGCATTGAAATGGTACTGAGAGTATAAATATATGTTTAATCTATTTATGCCACTTTTGAGGATCAAAGAAATAAAGGGGAACAAAAAGCACTTATGAAAACTGTTTTCTCTAAAGAGTGATTTTCCCAGGCAAAGCTCACCTCCAGGTGTAGGAGATAACCTGGATTCCTGCCTGAGCTGATCAGAGCTGAAGTCAAAGGTTTGGCTTTCCTCATTATGGTTTCCATCCTCAATCCCATCGACAATTCTGTTGAGAAAAATTGAAGTAATGGAACAATTTCATAAACATCATGTTCATAATTATGCTATAAAAATTACTCCTAAAGGGCACATTTTGAAACAATGGTTTTCACAACATTAAGTTTAGAGAAAAGCAGAACCTATTATATTCGTACAACTTCTTGTGAGTCACTAAAAATTAAAATTACTGATAATGAAAAGAATGTGAGGCCAAATATAATTAACTGAAGTTTCAAAATTTCCATGACTTTTGCAGCGTATTCTGGGTCCAATTCAAACCTATATGGAACACAGTTTGCTTTTCATATCTAAAGTAATCTGTTGCTATTCTTTCTGCTGCACAACCTAGAGAGGCTTCATTATGCTCTTGTGAAGCTAAAATCTCCCAGCACACAATCAAGCTCTTATCAAGTTTACCTAGGCAGAGCCTAAGCCTGATCATAATATATTTACGAAAAATCTCTGGAAACCTCAGTCAAAAGTGTCATTTCTATGCAAATAGTTATTCTAAATTTGTTTAAAATGAACTAGCTCAGGCAGGGCAATCTTGTTTGCAAATTTGATATAGGAAGATGTGCAGACCAGCCTGCAGTGTCCCAGTTACATTAATAATGGTATTGGATCTGACTACAAGAAAAGGTATTTTTGCCAGTTATTTCTACCCATACATAGCAGTTATCTCTAATTTGCAGTGTCAAGAAAGCCAAAGGAAAAGAAAAAGAAGCAGTATTTTCTACAATAATCAAGTTCTGCATGTAAAGAATAGAAAACAGGTATCAGAGGAATCAAAACACAGTATTAAAAATATATAATTATGAATATTTTCTGTTCTCAATTAAAATAAATTGTGTTATAAAGAGAACTGTTTTAAAGTCAATGCAAGTTAATCGTACAACTGCCAGTTGACTGAAATGAGGCATCAATTTCTTGTTTTGTCCAGGCATAAGCTTCATACTTTTTCTTACAGTAGGCAGATGAGTTAAATACTAATCTGGAAGGGCTAAGACAGAAAGTTCTTAGCCTCTCAGTCATTTAGGATAAGTTTGTGATGACAAAATTAGACTCTTCATTTAATACGGATATTTTCAAGAAAACTTATTGACTGGAAATGTCTGGAGGAAGAAAGAACAGACACGACAGAGATATCTGTGATGTATTTGGCTTGAAAGACCCGTGTAACTCAGACCTCTGTACACGTACCATGTGTTCTCGTCCTTTTTGGCTCTTTGTGCGGGTTTAGATCTCCATGTCATGTCTGAGTGTTCATGATGCCAGCTGGATGTTACTACACTTGACTCTAATCTTAATCAGCTCTGGTAGAAGAGGAGACTCAAATGTGATGCTTGAGCAGCCCTGGCCTATACTGCTAACTGCAGCTGAAAACCGGAATGATTACTTTGTTTGAAATTTGCTATAGAGCCTATTTAATGTCATTTGGCCTCACTGCTTCAAGAGGCAATTTTTAAACACCAATATCCCTTTTGTAGAGGTTTCTAGTTAGATAAAATGCTAACTTTTTAACTGCCTTTAAAGCACACAAGAGAAAGCTTACTCAGATGTGACTTGGAATTTAGAGATGCTTTAAAGTTTTCAAAGATTCAGACTAAAAAGAAATTATATTAGCAAAAATATCTAGCTGTGGAGTGCCAGGCTTCTATGTGGGAAACATGTAATGTGCAGTATGCATATTCATATACAAGGAACTGGCTGGAGAACTACATAACTTAATAAGTTGAAAACATGAGAGGACAAAGGCAATTGGTAAGTCTCACCCCTCTCTAAATTAGGTATTGTACAGCCCTGAATTTTCTCCTGAAAACAGAAAATTCCACTCCAAGAAGCCAAAAGAAATGGTTAACACGCAACCTCTTCTATCCAGTTGCTTAGGGCTAGAATGCACTCCTCCGTGTGGGTCTGAGGAGATTCAATTACATAAATGCCTCCTCCTGGGGCTGCCTTTATTGTCACTTACATTTTCTTCCTTTTGGTGTTCTTCCACTTCATAGGCAGTACCCAAAAAGTAATTGGGAAGACCAGGGCTCTATTCTAGAAATCACAATTCTAGCTTCTGTTCCTTGCACCAAGAGCTCTTTAAAAATTTGACCCAGTCTCTGGGTTTTATTGCTTTCACTGTGGGGCACAAAGAAAGAAACTGAAGCACCTGTGAAGAATTCTAGTTGGCTTGCTCTAGGAAACATCCACAGTGGAACAAGTTTCTTAAGGAGACAGAGTGAATTCTCTTGAGAAACTGTGGTTATACACCTCAAAACAACACTGATAGGATATTTCAACCAGTCTTGTCTTTTCCTTGCCTTCCTTTGCTGTCCAACACTAAATATAAATGAGGATTTTAATTAAGGTCTTATTTTCTCCTTAATGCTTACAAAGAAACACTTAGGGCTATTTTTTAAAGTGGTATTAACTTGTCAGTTTAAATATTCTAATAATATAAACTCTTTCTAGGAAATAATATGAAAACATTTTGTGTGGAAAAAAAAAGGCTGAAAAACATACATCTTGGGCCAATTTTCCAGCCTATTAACAAGATTAGTCTGCAGTTATAAAACTATGAATGGAAACAGGAAATAATACATGTAAAAATACTTTTTCATATTTTCTTACTCAGACTTGGGTGCCAATGTCTGGCTGAATAAGTTCAGAGCAATGGTGAGCAAGATTACATTTCAGCAGAGAATATGAAAAGTACCTTTTCCCTGAATTACCACTTGTTATGTGAATGATAATGACCTTTCCTCATAGCTGACTGAACCAAATTCATATGAGATCTTGGAAACAAATGAGATCTGCTATGCATTTCAATTTTGCTTGTGTAGAAGCTGCTTTTCCACACATTGTCGTCCCCTGTATTGACCCTCTGTTCAGGATCTAGAAAGAGTCCTGTGAGGAGTTGCTGATGGAGCTGTGGTGGTTCGGTCTGGAGAAAAGGAGGTTCTCTACAACTACCCGAAAGGAGGTTGTAGCAAGATAGGGGTCGGTCTCTTCTCCAGGCAACCTGTGACAGAATGAGGAATTAGCCTCAAGCTGCACCAGGGGAGGTTCAGATTGGAAATCAGGAACAATTTCTTCACAGGAAGGGAGGTCAAGCATTGGAATGGGCTGTCAAGGAAGGTTGCGGAATCACCATCCCTGGAAGTGTTCAAGCAGCAAGTGGATGTGGCACGTAGTTCTATGGTTTAGTTGGCATAATGGTGTTTCGTCAAAGGTTGGGCTCGATCTTGGAGGTTTTCTCCAACCTAAGTGGTTCTGTAATCTCTATGTGATATTGGTTTGTATCCTGCTACTATTTGAAATGTACCTGTACCAATAAAATGTATGATGGGGGGGGAAGGGTTCTATATAATCTTTCATGTCCTTTTTATGCATCTCTAGGGACTAGTGCTTTGACAGAGTTAAATAAATACTGCTCAAGCTGTGGCTATTTTAGTTTTGCAGTGGCAAGTTCCTGAAACTTCTACTCTGCCTCTAATGAATAAAGGAAGTGCTTGAACATGTAAACCACTTCAAATTACAGAAGGCAAAACTTGAAGATGAACTGCTGCACGTCCTTGTATGTATGCTTGTGATTTCTCTAAAGAACTGGTCCTAAAACTAGGATTACATTGCAGCAATTTAGAAAGAAGTTACATAAATGCAAGTAGTATACACTTGTATACAGTATACAGTATACTGTATACACAGTATACAGTACAAAATCGAACTATTTTAAATTGTGCACTAGTAATACCACAATGAACTGTTAAGCGATGCTTCTTAATGTCAAAAGACACAGCAAAACAGATTTGCTAAACTCTGTATTTAATGTCTACATAGCTCTCATTATCAGATTTCCTGTCTCTAATGAAAAAAACCTCTAAATATTTTCTAAAATTGCTAGGCAATTGTTTTCCATTATAGTCCTCTTCACCAGTAATTTTTTGTATTTACATGGTTTGCTATAATTTCATCTACTTGCTTTCCAAATTTTTGTATGTCTGATAGACTCAGAATGTTTCACAGTGCTATTGTGGGAATGAATATTATAGACCAAATGATACCATAAGGCCAGACTATTTAAATAGCCATTTTTGCAGTTGCTCATTTTTTTTACTGCCCTTTCTATGGGTAAAAATACTTTAGTTTGCAATAAACTTCTAAAGTCATAACATTCTGCATAGTGTGCAGTGGTTCCTACAATAATATGGGACGAACAGAAGTATAAACTATTAAAGAATTACTCTTATAGTGTCAAAATCATGATATTTTTAATAGGAGTTACAAGATAGAGAAGAATACGACCATTTGTAACTATTACCTTGGGCTCAGATCTGGTGGGCCAGTGGTGGTCAGTGCTGACAGATATAATTTAAGGTTTTTCTCCTTCCTTCTGGAGTAGTAATGGAGGTCTGTTTCGTGTCTGGCTCTTGAGGGGTTTGAACTGCAAGCGCGGATGGGGGAATGAAAGGGCACAGTTCCTGAGGCCAACTGCTTCAAGTTTCTCCCCAGGTGGCTTTTATTGCTTGCAGTCTTCTTCTGCTGAGAGCTATTTGTGCTTCGTGTATCAATTGGTGAAAGGGTGCTGCTTTCTTCTTCTCCCTCCTCTTCCTCATCTTCATCTTCCACAATCGAAGAGAGTCTCTTCTTTATATTTCCATTTCCTTTGAGCTCTGTCTAAAATAACAAATAATACATACTAGCGTAAAATTCGGAGCCTGATGTTGCAGAAACGCAATTTTTCTGGTGTTCATCCTGGAACAAACCCAGACCTAGCACAGCTTTCTTTTCTCATTAGAGCTCTTTTGGAACTCATCCATAGCCTCAGCTACGGCTATATGTGCAGACGCAAGAAAAATACAAACAAATTAAAAAAGGTCACTCGTGACACAGTCAGCTAACTCACTGCAATATGTTTTGTTACCAAGAAAGAGTACACAACAAGTTCTTCCAAGCCATTTGCCGTATGTACTCTTGAGAAGACTAATTTTATTTAGCTGAGGCATTATTTCTTTTGAATGTTATGCTAGCAGAATCTTGGTGGTCCACAGAAAAGATCTGAGGCTGGTAAATTCAAATAATACCACTTTTTCATATGGAACCTTTTATAATGTAAAAATGGCATTTACACCAGTTCAGCTCAAGCCCGATGTTCTCTGTGTCCTTAATTTTTGTAACTGAAGTCACTGCCAGGATGGTAGACAGGCATTTCAGTTTACTCAGAGTCCCATTAATGCACCAATACTGTTACAGTTTTAGCTTCAGAACTGAGTCAGCAGAAAGTAGAGCTACATCTAGTTTTGAAAAAAATGCAGTTTAGATGCTGTTGAAACCAGTGAAATTTAGATGCAACAAAGACCCGGGTTCTGTAATTTATGTACTAATTAAAACACAGTGTAGGAGATCATGTTATTTTTTCATGGTAACAAAATATGCTGATCATGAGTGCTGAGACATGCCAACATGGACTTCACGTCAGGATCAGACCTTAACTCAGAAATAGTTCCATTTATTCCCATGGTACAACTTACTCTGTTGGTAGTAGGTGAATGGCCTAAAGCAGACTCAGGTTCCAGGTCAAATTAACAAGCTAAGTGCAATTTCATGGTTTCAAAAAGAGTTTTTGTTCTTAATTTTTTTTTTTTTTTTTCAGGCTACTCCTCTTAATGAAACTTGATTAAGGCACTGTTAGCTTCAGATAGAAAACCTCAGATGACCTTGTGTCGTCAGATTTCCCACATTCAGGCCAAGTCAGATTGGCTGGGTGAAAATACAGATTTGAGGAATTTATCCAAATATTCTAAGCCCCTATTAGCATCTGTCTAAATGTTCTGCAGCCTAGATTTAATTTTGCTGTGTGTTACAGCCCACTTTCACTGAGTGTATGCTTTTCTCTTGGTATATGTTGACAGACTTAGTTAACTGGGACCTTTTCATTTGAGATATATATGAAAAGGTAAGAATTTAAAGCTGTGACAGAAGGGATGTCTTTATGAAATAGAAAAGCCTCATCGTCAACTGTAGTAGTCATCCAAAGGCTGTCATGATGATCAGATTGTACAGGACCTGGCACTGATACTGCCTATACTCTATGGAGAATGAGTGTTACCCACATTCAGAACTTTGGCTTGGGTAGCCGTGCATTTAAAATGCAGTTGCTATAGGAGAATATCCAAATTTAGCACCTGGGAAAAAAGATCATAAACTGTTACTCATAAAATGGGCAGTGGCAGACCTATCTGCAGGATGCTATTTAAATTCTCATTCTGAAACAATGGAAGTCTGTTTTCAAGCAGGAAAGGATGGAGTTTTCAAGCTTTGTTCTGGTCATAATTATGTGCATGATCAAAGTCAAGCTTGGCATAGTTAAAATGTGATCAACATACCTGGGATAATGTAGGCTTATTGGATAATTTTGATATTACCTGAAAAAAACAAACCAAAAAGATAGGAAATATGTACATCTGCACAGCTTGGTTTCCAACAGGATACAAACATCTAAACCAAAACATTTATGTCCATGCAAGAAAAGACTCTCATGATAAAATGGCTGTATTAAATTAAATGATAACAAAACACTGAACTAAGGATAATACTTGCAAACAGGTGCTGTGAGAAAAAAACCCATGTTTTATCTTGAATAAAAATATAGTTAATGAAAAAATAACATTTTACTTTAATGCAAAAGTAGGTCAAGACTCCAAATCCATGAATGAATGTAGATGTTTGACAGCATGCCTGGTAGGTTTCAGTGCTGGTTTGATGGAAATGCAGGAACAAGTGCTCTACTTTGGCCCTGCTTAGCTTTAGCTCCTGTGCCAGTCTAGTCTGTATGTGAAGATGAGCCAAGCATCTCCAGCAACTTTGATGAATTTTCAAAAGCAGTGATGGGACTGAAGAAAGTAGGAGCAA
The DNA here is from genome assembly GCA_013397815.1 of Aleadryas rufinucha. Classification (NCBI taxonomy): domain Eukaryota; kingdom Metazoa; phylum Chordata; class Aves; order Passeriformes; genus Aleadryas; species Aleadryas rufinucha. Next base: position 21,935 of record VZTH01005091.1, read on the forward strand.
GGTAGTTCTGAGGGAGATAAGTATCTAACCTATTCAAGGCCATAATATTTTCTTTTCTTCAATTACACAGAAAATAAAAGAAAAGGAGGAAGAAAAGATTATGCAAGTTTCAAGTGTAGCTACTTCGAATAAAATCCACTGGAACTGCTGAATAATATCTGTTATGAAAATTCTGCTGTTTATTTGAATGTTCACATCTTGACCATGGGCAAGTCTCTGGCAGCCTAAATACTGCATTTACAGAAATATTTTTGTCTGCCAGGTAGAATTTCGAGAAATTATTTTCAGCTTTCCTAAACCCACATATCAAGACAAAACCCCATCAGTTCATAGCATCAATTTATTTTTCTCCAGACACAGGTAGAAGTTAGGCATTTCTGAAAGTCACTGCAACTTCTCAGTTTCTTTGACAAAAGTCTTCAGAACTCCTAAATATTCAAATTTTAGGCACAGATTTCAAAATAATAATTGTGTGTGTGGTTTTTAATTTTTTTTTTTTTTTTGTTCCATTACGAGTCTTTCAGGTTAACCTAAAAACTGTTTTGTAGTGAGGGTACTAGTAGTGGTACAATATACAAATACAGAATATTTAAGTTTTCATAAGCAGAAATCCTACTGCACAACAGCCAATCCAGTAGCAGGTGTATCATTAAATGTAGTAATAACACTCTATTAATTGCCAAACAGAGCAACTGCAATAATTAGGCTATGTAAACAAAATAACTCTTGTGTTCTTACTGAGTTAGATAAAGTACTAGATGATATTAGCTGAGGAGGAGATGTCAGATACTGAAATCTCACAAGTTGCATTGTAATCTATGCCAATTGAAGAATCAGTATCTTCTTCAAGATTCAGGATGAGAGAAAACTAGAAATGTACTAAAATACTAAAGTCAGAAATAGGAAGTACTACTGGCCTGCTTTGCACATATGTTTAAAATCTTAGTTTAAAACAGTGCCCAGAATTTTGGGGCAGCAGTTTGCTTGACTTCTAGGCACGAATGCAGTATGAATGTTAAATAACAACTTTAATTAAAATTCCAGGCGAATCCAAAACATCAACAGCTTCACAAAAAAGATCTCAGAAAGTATGCATTTTCCTGCTGAAGGCTTTAGAAGTGATTTGTCATTTGTAATTTGTGTGTGGGTGAAGATTTCCCTCACTTTTTGTTTTGATGTTGGTTTCTTTTTTCTCTCCTCCTGAGTACAAGTTAATCCTGACTGTACATCTCGAAAACATAGACAAAGAAATCATTGTATGGGTTTTAAGCTGCATGGCCAGTTGTTAGCCCTTGCTTCTGGACCTCCCCACTGCTCCTCAGTGCAGCAGCCACAGCCACCCATCAATCCCTCTCTGCTCTGTATTACCCTGGCTTGGTCACTGCAGCAGGGAGAAGCTGGCTGCAGAGCAAACGGGGTTAGTGGCAGCACTTTGTTGCCTCGTGACCTTCCCAAGAGAAGGGTTCAGGAATTTTTGAGGGCAAGTTGCTTTTCGAAAGGAGGGGAGGGAGTGTCCTCAGGAGGAAGTGTAACAGAAAAGAAGGGCGAGTAGGAACACGGAGCATGTGATGTGAGAAGCTACTTATCAGACTTCTGTTTCCCCAAACTGGCTCCTTTAACCCACTGGGGACAATTTCAGTCTGAAAATATTGATACTTTTAAATAAACTATGGACCTATAAATAATCTTTTGCATAGCACAAAATCCACACTAAAGAGTGTTGTGATTACTTCTGTATAAATGCACTGCAACCATATTTATTGCTTGTAACTTTGAGTACCCTGTTTTGCACACACAGCAGGGGCCTGGGCTTTATGGCTTAGTAGTTGAAAGTTGGCAAAGGAATCTAATCTGTGACCAGAGAGAATTCTCAAGGATTTTTCTTCTAAACTTATTCCAGCACTTTCTCTCTGTCTCTCCCTCCAGTCTCAAAGAGAAGAGATGAACAAGAACTTGGACAAAGCCAGTCAAAGTGCAGCAAATTAAAAGTCCTCATTAGGCACATTGTGTACAGAGTTTTATCTCTGTAAAAATGTAGTATCAGAGTAAATAATTAGGAGGTGTTGCCCTAGTTTCTAGACTGCTAAAACCTTTTATTTAGGGCTACACACTAGTGCAGTCTTTTATAAAATGCTCTATTTTTTCCTTCTGCAAAAAGAAAGAGTGTGCCAAATAGCTCATATGCCTATCTTTTTAAAAGAAGTACAGCTCTTAAAGGATAAGGACCACTGAATGAAAAAAACAGAGATATCTAACATAATATGCATTGGGGAAAAAACAGAATGACTGATGTAGCATGAGTTATGTGAAATATTGTCAGAGTCTAATTAAATTTTTGATTTCAGCCCTGGTGTCTCTTTATGTCTTGTGAAACCAGGTATTAAATTTAATTTTACAAGACAAAACAATAATAGATCATGTACCAAAAGCAGAATAATATACAATTCTTCCATATATGGAATCACAAATCTATAATCTTCCAATTTTTTACTATCTTAATACACAGATTAAAAAAATTCAGTAATTCTTAATATTATTACAAGGGCAAAAAGAATATTTCTCCATCTGAAAACACTAGTGATTTTCTGTTGAAAGCCAGTGATTAGAAAATTTTTTCAGTGTCAAGAGGCAGTAGCCATTTATAAAGAATCTCTACCAGGAACTATGGCCAACCCAAGTAATTAAATAATTCAAGATGAATTCCAACAAAAAAACCTAAAAAGAAAATACAGAGATGCAGCTAAATTTGAGGCTAATACATTATATGTCCAGTCAGTAAATCTGCATGCCTGGGCTCAATAGAATGTTACCAGTGTTTGCTGGGCTGATTCTTGTTGCTTTCACAAAAAGTAGGAATAAAAATAAAAACATAATTTCACTGATTTTCTTGAATCTTAGGTACTAAAATACATGAATAATTCTTTATATCTGAGGAGTCAAAAGGATAAAATACATTTTCAGGAAAGGATTTGAAATCAAACTGGAGTATTAATGTTCTTAGTCAGCATTTGGAAAAGGGAAAAGCCCATTTAGGAGCACTGGCAGTGCGGGAAAAAAACCCAAGAATGCACGCCAGATGTTCTATTCTTTGCAAAATTACTGTATGGTAATGGAAAAAATACAAGTACATAACCAGAGATTATTGTACTGCTGCAAAACTTAATGCCTCACAGGTACTCAGACCTCAGTTTTCTGTAATCAGGAAATTTTTAATGAAATATCACAAGTCCTCTAAATCACAAATCACAAAGACCTTGTTAGACATAATTGTTTTATACTGAGCAATTTACCATCCCCACCCCCTTTGTTTTCTCTTGTTTTGTTTTTCTTTTTAAGACTTTCTATTGTTCATTGGCTAGTTCCTATATCTTCTCAGGGTTATTCTTATCTCTCTCCCTTGCTTAATGGACAGATAAAGAAAGAGTATTTTGTGGAAGCAGATGTTTTCAGCGTTCTCTGATCCTTCTTACAATACAGAGTACTTTGAATTAGCAGCAAAAGTTGAACAGCAGATCTGCCACTGGCATTTTGTCCTAGGGAAACAGTAATAGTGAATTGCCATGAGCTCTGCAATCCCCTGTTAAGCTGTTGTCCTGAATCTTTTGTTTCTTTGTAATTGTTTTAACTTGTCAAGTTGGTACAAATGTTCTGTGACTGGCTGGTTGTGGTTAGCTTTGGATAGGTTTGTTTTTTTTTTTTAAATGAATAAGTTCTTGAATTCAAATTTCTCACATGAGCTTTTATGTGTGGTATTAAAAGTTTACTGTTCATATATTTCTTTAAAACCTGAATGTTAACCTCACTGCATTAATTAAAAGTTTTAAAAATATACTTTGTTTCATTAGCAATACAGGATGCATTGCAGTCTTGTTAAAAAGATGCTACAGAAACAAAAGTAATGTCTCTGTCACTTGTGCCACATTAAGAATCAAATAAATGGGAAACATGGATGGTATAATTAGTAACCTTTACTTCTATATTCTTATGTGTATCTACCCCACCCCAAAACAGGAGAAGAAATTAGGGTGTCAACTGCTCTGAAAATGCACCTTTCATAGTAAATCTGTGCCAGTAAGAATTAAAAAAAAAAAAAAAACCAAAACAAAAAACAACAGACTATCAATAAGGTGAAAAGAAGACAAAAGGAGGAATTGTTAAAACAGACAATAGACCTGGCACTGACTGTACTGTCTGGCAGGTTGTATTTTTGGAAAAGCTTGCAGATTGCTGCAGAAAAAAATATATAGTGGAGAAAGCTTTTTAAGACTCCTACAATTTGATTACAGTCAAGTAAAGACTTACATAATAGAAACTACAATAAAGGCTAACAGCTTTCAAAGCAATAAAACTTGTATGCTTAACTTCAAACAGCACTAAGATTTTGAACAGACTCATAAATATTTGCATGATTGGCCCTGGATTGATATTCAGTTTGACTCCTCAGTATGAGGCTGCAGATACTGTGAAGGAGTTGTGTTTGTATTGTTAGCTTTATCTTTAAATGGAACTTCATACTACTATTTATGTAAATATGTCTATCTAACTTCAGAGAGAAGTTGAAAAGAAAAGAGGGGGACAATGGAGTGGATATTGAAGAATATTCTCCCAGTTAATTTTATTACTGCCAACTGCCTATTTCTAAGCATTCCCAATGTTGGCCAGGTGTTTTGTTAGCACTCACAGGACAAATCAGTGGGATGAATGTTAATAAGTGGCTCCCTGAGGAAAGCAATATATCCCTGGAGAATTTTTAAGAAAATTGTTTGAAGTAGCATGACATAAAACCAAACACAGTCGTAGAAATCCAGTATCAATACTGGACAGTGATGGAATGAACAATGAACATAGTGTGACTAGCAATGGAATCTGTCTCTGAACACTTACTATCTATGCAGGACTGTACTCTATACACAGTATATATGTATATAAAGTAAGTATATATTTATTGTTACAGTCATGCTATTATTTACCACATCACTGAAAATTTTCAATGATGTGGTAAATAATAGCATGATTGTAATGATGTAATTTAATAGAATGTAATGTGTCTCGGGTACCAAATCTATTTTTAGCAGAACTCTAGTCACACTTATGTAGGCAGGTTCTGTATCTCTGGTTTTACTGGCTGAAGGTATAGATGATTAAAAAGAAAAATATGCAGACATATTATTTTTTCTATCAGTAAAAACTTTGACTGTATTTGTTCATAAAAAATTTTTGTTTTTTCATTTTTACATGCTTTCAAATCTTTGAGCAGAGTGGTGGGTCTAGATGACCTTCAGAGGTCCTCTGCTATTTTATTGTTCTATGACGTTTAAAGAAAAATTGCCCTAAAAACATTACCAGCTCAATAAAATTGAGAACACACACTTGTATCGATGTAAAATGCCAGCTTGATACACAACTTGCACAGATTATAGACAGTTTTCTCAAAGACTACACTACATTTAGTTTCACACACGTCAGCCTATATCCTGAGGTTATAATGACTCTGCAAGTCATGTAGGAACTTTACCTCATAAGCCAGTCTGATATGAACATCATATATCAAGGTAGTCTATGCTCTCAGAACTAATGTTTTTATAGAAGACATTGTGATACTATCATTTCCTTCATTAATTAGTCCTATATTACCCAGAATAATAAAAGAACAGGTTATTGTAAAACCACTTCTAAATATAAGGTCACTAGCGGATCAGTGCTACATCAATACATAATAAAAGGAATAATGAAAGAAAAAATTAAAATCAATTCTCTCTCCGAATTGACATAATCTTAAAGTTTAGCAATATTAGCAGTAATTCTATTTTCCATTTTTTGGAAAAAAATGTAGAGACAAAGATAATATTAATATTGTAAAAGTTATATTATCATGTTCCCTAAGGCACATTGAGACATATTGGAAAAAAGTTATCCTCTAGCATGCCTGTCTAATTAAAATAGAAGTATGGTTAGATTCCAAGGCAATACTCTGAAAGCCAGGAGCTTTTCCTGTCTAAAACTCTGTTTGACACAGTGTTTTATATCCTCCTCATCCAACAGGCTAAAAACATCAATAAGCTGCTTTGCTAGCCTGGATTTTTTTCAACATCTTACCCTCGGGTTAAGCTTTATAATCTGATGCAGAATGTAATAATCCCAGGAAGTGAAATGAATGAGAATGGAGAGTGTTCAAAAGGACTCAAAAGCTAAAATTAGAAGTAAAATTTTGTCACTTATTTAAACATGTTAATTCTAGTTACAATGAAAGATTTTTTTGTATTTGTCAAGAAAGTGCTAAGGTCCACTTGTGAAAATCTCTTAATTAATAATGTAAAGCTAATACTCATAATTCCTATCTCTTAATCCATTCACAAAAGTAAAAGAGTTGGAATACGTAACATACTCCCAAACAAATGCAAATAGGTTAATTTCTTCTCCTCCTCTCTGTCTTTTGCCACACCTTGTGTGACTCACCCTTACAGTTAATTGTCCACCTGTTTTAGGTGCAAAATGGAAGAGATTTGTAAAAGTACAAGAATTAATGAAAAAAATATTAATGGAAATGATGATATTGTTGCCATGATGGTTTTTTTTGCCTTTTCTTTTATACCCATTTTATATACTTTTTATATGACTTTTATGTATCCCCAGTACTTTTAGCATGCATACTTGTAATTCTTTAAATTCAATAATTTAGCATAGACCTAATATTCCATTAAGCCAAGAAACCAAACATCCTGGAAGCCTTGTCGCTGGAGGCCAGAAAGCCCCACGCTATCTTGAGAAATCAAGGTCTTCCCTAGAATACATCTTGTAAACTAAGATAAGCCCATCCAGGGGGGAATTCCTTGGGATGAGGGAATCATTCAAGCCTTTCATTGGGGAATCTTTGATAGATATGCTAATTTGCAAGGCCTATAAATCATATACGCGATCTGTCATGTGTGTGCATTTCGGTGCATTCCACCCGGACAAAGTGTGCACCTTTAAGGATCCTTAAACAAATACCGAGGTAAAAAACCCCTTTTCCCTTAACTGTGTTTGACTCTTAATTTTAAGACCAAAAAAAGGCAACAACATAATTCCATCCACAAGTTGTGGTGGGGTGAATAATCTAACTGGAAAATGACCACAAATCAGAAGAATAAACTATTAGAGACAAAACCAGACAGTGTAAGTGTCTGTGTTGTTATTTTCAAAAAATTAGAATGACTGAAGGCTACAGAAATGAAACAGGGGATTATCAGTGAAAAAAGAGTCTTCAAGTAAAGATACTAGGAAAGAAAATAAAAAGGCCAACCAGTCTATCCTTTGTGAATTACATGTTTCCTTGTTGCATTATTTCTCAGCAGTGTACCCCTGTCTTGGTTTTAAAAGACAGGTGTCTGTAAGGAAGGCAGGAACCTCCCTTGGAATGGAAAATACAACCCCCTTCCCTTCAGATTGTTATAATTTTGAAATTAAGGGGCTTTCAGGCAAATGTATGAGGAATAGGAATAACAGTTCTTTACTTATATATATAAAGGTAAACAAACACCAATAGCTATGGCAGTGATACCAAACAGAAGCAGTAACCCAGTGCCAGCCTCTCTCGGCTCTCAGGCCCTTTCCCCTTCGGTGCAGTGACGCTCACAGCCGGCAGGGGGCGCTGGCGGCTCCCGGTGAGCAGGGCGGGTGCGATGGTTCCCCCGCGCCTGCAGGGGGCGCTCCGGAGCGAGCTCGGGCACCACGCGGGAATGGCGGATGGAAAAGCTTCCCTCACAAACCCCCTGGGGCAGCTGATCCCGGTGCCCGGCCGGACCCTCGGGAACAGCAGGCTGGAACAGCAGGGACCAACACANACTCTTAAAACCCCAACAACCCCATTGAAGGATGTAGTAGAAACATGACAGTGAGATGATTATCTTGAGGGGTACTGGGGGAAGAGGTGGCTCAGAGGCACCACACATCATGCTCATCAATGACTGAAAGTAAAGAAGCTTTATGAGCTACCAGACTACAGAAAATGAGTGTAAACCTGGGACACACTATAGCTCCAGGTCAGCCTTGCCCCCATAGTAAGTGAAGCAGTTAATTGCCAGGCTGAGGGAGTGGAGGAAGGACTGACTGTAACACTGCACAGGGAGGAGGCTATTGCAGTAGATATCCTTGTTTGAAACCAGCATCCAACTTAATAGCCAAAGAACCACCAAAACATGCTTACTGTCACCAATACAGATAAGAGACCTGTGAAATGTCTTGCAGAGAGCTAGAAGACAGAGCTCATTCTGAAACTACATCTCATCCATTTAATATCAGAAATGAAGTGTAAAACAGGTGAATTAACTGCTCTGGTTTTGTATTTGCCAGTGCTCATGCCCATCTACAGCTGCATGACTTGTTCCATAGGAACAAAGAAGCTGAGCTGTGTAAATGACATTATGCGAGTGCTGCCTTGTTCAGGAATAGAGTAATTTATATTGGGAAGAGGAAGAGAGAGAGAGAGAGGGAAGAAGGACAAAATATTCCAGATTGTCCCAGAAGCATAAATGAAAAATCTGAGTAGCTTGTAAAATGTGAAAGCCCTGAGTTATATTTCACAGCAGCACTAATTGGAGAGTAGTCCATGCACAGAGCCAGGTAAGAGACCTACGCTGATGAACACATCAGGAATCATGTCTCAAAGTTAATTATATGTTAAGAGTTTTAAAGTTAGTTTAGTTTTTGACAGTATGAGGAGCACCTTCATTCCTACACTATAATCACTGAGAAGTTGAGAAGTTTATAGACTCCATATCAAATGGTATAAAGGAAAAATTAATATATGGTATCTTTCAGGCAGAAGCAGGGGCTGTTCCACCATCAGTCACTTAGGCTTCTACCAGAACAACTAGAGCAAAGGGAACCACGTGCACAAAGCGAATGATCATAAACAGTTGGTTCACAGGTTTAAAGTTATTTTATTTGTTTGTTGGGGTTTTTAAAAGAATAATCATGCAAATAAAGTACTAGACTTCTGTTGCTTTAGGTGATTTATTCAATTCTATATTCTACCTGTTGTAATAATTCTTGTATAGAAACACAAAAATTACTGTTGATTGGTCTCTTAGTTTGCAAAATTTATACTTACTGACAATAAACACCAGTGAGCTACACCTACAATAATAGTACATGATCCTCTACCAGACAAGCTATTGACAAAGGTGGGTGCTTAATATGCTGTAAGCATATTTAAAAATTGCAAGTTTTCCTCAAAATTATCCAACGCTACTGTTAAAGTAGGACTGATTGACTTTTTTAAGGTAAACCACTTTGTTTTACGCAGCTGCTGGGTGGTGTGACAAAACCATCTCCTCTATTAAAAAGTTGGTTAGAATTATTTGGGAAATGTTCTATGAAAATTATTTATTATTAAAAATACTTTGTAACCTGTGATTGTCCTGCAGTGTGCAGGATGGACTATGATCTAAGCTGGAGTAGAGGAATTGTGACTAAATATAGCAGTGCAATAAGAGCTGATTTGGAAATTAATTTTTTCAATGCATGAATTTTATTATAAACACATAGGTAACACCCATGAAATAGGAATTTTTTTTGCTTTGGAATTTAAAATCATTGATAAATAATTATGTGACTGAAGTTTCTATCAGGTTTTCTTATCTAACAAAACTTGCCAAGATTAAAAGCAACTATAAAAAAACAACCCCATGCTTATTTTTTTCCTTAATATTTATAAAGTAGCAAATATGATAACTTATTTGCTTCCTTAAAGTGAAATACTATTTACTTTGCAGACAATCAATGCATTAAAAAAATCAGAAATTTCACACTATTTTCATTACTGATTCATAATAGATGATCAAATATGTAATAGAACAAGTTATTGCTATATTGAAAAGTAACATTCATAAATTCACATGACTTATAGTAGAAATCTAGATCTAGGAAAAACATAATGAAGCAAGAATGAATGCCTATCAAATATGTAATCTAGTAGCTGAAAGCAAAACAGTGGCAAGGAAGAATTTAATCTGAATTTTGTGCTTGCATTCGAAATATTTTTTGTTATTCCTTTTCTGACTGCAAGAGCAGTGCCACCAGTTAGAACAAAGAAAGATAAAAGTCTTCAAATGAGCTGGTTAAAATGACATGAAAAGAAATTACTTATATGCTTTTAAAATACTTGATGCTTAGCTGGAATGAATAAGAAAGCTCAGTATATTTTAGATTAGAATTTTTAGACTTTTTTTCCCAAGCTGTGCCCTCTGTTGTATGCTCCAGAGCTTAGAGCTACTCTCACCTTTATGAACAATTGCTTTGGTCAGTCGTCACATTTCCCAACAGAAAATGAGGAGCATCCCTTGTAATTTCTTAGATACTGCTAATAACAACCTGAGCTTTATTATATTAAAAAAACCTCCTCACAACTCAGTCATTAAAATTTAATAAATGCTAAACACCAGCCTCTCCAAAGGACAAGAATTAATCTCTATTTTGTTGGACAATGCCTTTCAGAGAGAAGGTGTGGGGGGATTCTTTGGTTTTATTGCTTCTTGGTTGCTTGATTGCCTTTTAAAATGTATTTGTCTATTTATTTATTTTATTATCAAGGAGTCTGGCTAAGGTGCAGTAAGAGTCCATGTTCCCAATCGGAGAAGGAATCTACCATGTTTTCGTGAAACCTTGTCATTATGTTTCACTTACACTGCCATGCACTGACAGAATCAATCCTTCCTTTGTTTCAAAAACTGAGTGTTTTCATTTTAAAGAGTAGCTTCTTCTTCAGGGAGAGGGGAAGGGAAGCTTTTGTAGGAGACAGAACACTACTTTTAAGTCTACAAAAGGAAAAGTAGATTCTTACTAGTTGCAAGTCCTATCTACAAACAAAGATTTTTGACCCTTCAGGAGTATAACCTTTTCTTTTTGAAAATGACACACATTGATAGGGCTTTAGTGAGACAAAGACTGTGCCTACATGTGCCTTGTCTTCCTTTGGGACTTAATTACAGCTATGAGGGATGGCATATGTGTCAAGGAGACTTCTTGTTCTTTTTATCAGTGTGGCTTTAGCCAGCCTTTGGTTTTGTTTTCGGCTGGTTTTTTGTTTGTGCTTCTTTGTGTTGTTTTTGTTTTTTTAATCTGAATAACATTGTCTACACTGTAGATTCTTTTGCATGGACATAAGAAATAATCAGAAACAATAAACTCTTACGAAGCCTACAAAGATATTGTCCAAACATTTACTTATTCTGAGTTCTTCATAGGATAATTCAGAATTATGAACAGCTGCTGCTACTACTCTGTAAATGTATCAAATAACACATTTTCCAGGGCTGGTGGTTAAAAAAATAATTTCCATTTTCTTTCATATAAATGTATGTGTATAGATGTATCCATGTATGCTTTAAGAACCTTCTTCTGAGTGCTTAGCTTTATCAAATCAGATACGGGACACTCTCACTGCCTAATACATATGCAATCTGTAATTCATACTGTAAAATTATATAGATGGGGTGAGGCACATGTCAAAATCTATGCCACTCAGCAAACTATTTCCTTACTATGACAACATAGTCACAGACACAGAAAAATTGGTTGAAATGGCTGAATTGTTTTAATGTCACAACTCCAGCTACCAGAAAAAATAGTATTTTCTAACTGTCCTCAAATATTTGAATACATTTGCAAACACAGTTATGGGTTTATTGATCAAAAGGCAGCAAAGAAAACAAAGGGCAGAATATGTACAATCAACAAAAAGTCTCTCCTAATTCATATCTTGCTGTGATGGGAATGTATGAAATGATGGCTTAGCAGCACTGCCAGTGTGGCTGAACACACATTAATGGTGATAATAATAAATCACGTACCAATTCCTGGCTTAAGGTTTCTCATGAAGAATCATAGAAACTTCATCTCTCTGATTTTGTGTCTGTTTCTCTACCTTTTACTCATTAGAGCCTGAAATAGTTGTCATCTCCTATATTTAAAATCAGGGCTTTTCTTCCAAGACTGCTAAAATCTGTCCATAACCAGACAGCTACAGTTTCTACTTGTTACTGGGAAACCTGGTTACATCTCCTCCTTGTTTTACTGAAAAGTGATACAACTATGGAAGACCTTGAGCCTTTTCCACAGTTATACCTTACTTGGATTTTAATGAAGACGGAGCACATCATTACATACACTCTTAGACTTGCAAATGAACCAAGAAAACAAATTTAAAAGGTTTCCTTTTTTTGTGTGTGTAGGTAGGGAAGATATGTAATCTAGTGCCAAGTATCCAATTTTGACACTTCAGGATCAGGACATTACAGATGACTTCTGACCCTTTTTGTCCACATGCTTCTAATTCAGTTCAAATCTCTGATTTAATACTATGTGCAATGAACCATTCCAACAGCACAACGAAGGTGGAAAGGGGGTAGTGAACCACCAGGACTAAATTCTTATTAATTCTCAGCTTTTTAATGCTGGCTTAAATTGTTAATAAATCTTCAGCCTACAGTAGATTTGGTGACTTTGACTGAAAATGCAATAACATTTTATGTCAGGACTGAAAGACAATTCATAAGTCATAGTGGGGAAATCCATGCTATTTCACCCTGCAGTTCACCTGAGCCTATATACTGCTGCTGATTCATTTTAACAAGTATTAAATTCACATTCAGGTACAGATCTACAGTCATTTAAAACATCCAAGAAAAAGAGAGTGAGAAACAGACTTATTCAAATGAATAGATCTACTGTTTAACTACAGAAAAGTTCTCCAAATCCAAAAATTCCATAAAGTTGCAGAAGTCACAGATACTCTGAAAAGTAAAATCTCCCTATATTAGGGAAAGGGAATCAAGATACAATGGCCTAGCTGCTAAACTGTCCCATAACACCATTGCCAAGAAGTAGTGCTGTATTTAAACAAAAAGAAGAACGAAGTCATATTACCATACCCACAAACTGTACATCTGAAAACTTTCTTCTTACTTTTCTCTGAGAGTAACCATCAGATAACTCCAATTATTTCTGTTTGCAGGTTATATTAATGAAGACAGGGTATTTTCCAGCTGAAGCAAAGCAAGTGGTTGACCAGGCACACTTGCTACTGACGTAGATATCTTTCCTCATTTGTCGAACCCTGTTTTTGTGGAAGAACAATTTTTGGCTGCCTTATTTGTGCTGTTTATCCTTATTGATAAGTAAAATGGTTGGATAAGAAATGAGGTGCACAGGTATGTTCTACTGCAAGAGAAATACTAGCGGAGGACATAGTTACCAAGAGGATGTAGGTGAAAGTGACACTGATAATCCATCTTGGATTCTGTATATCTGCCTGTGACACCGGATGCTACTCCATGTCAGGATATTTTTTCCTTTAATTTTAAGGTAACAGATTATACCATAAAAATACAGCATATATTCACAAATGCTCTAAATATTTTCTGCTTTAAAGCAGAAAAGTTACTCGGATATGTCCTGCACTGCTTTTAATTGCATCCTTCTCAGAGAACCTGGGAAGCACTCACCTCCAAGGCTCCTGTAGGCTTGCTCTCAGCAGCCTGTACATCACCCAGCTGACTCTAATTGGGAATAGTTGTCCCTGAATTTATAAAAACTGAAGGCAGCTGAGAGGGTGATCCTCAGATTTGTCATCATACAGAAAAGCCTGAAGCAACAGATTGTGAGAATCCATCAAGTTCCATGACAAAACTGTAGAGGGGAATGCAATCATCTTCAAACCCTATCTCTACATGGAGTTTTACTCCTTTTCAGATCAAACATTCCTCCCCAAGGGAAATGTGTTACACAAACTAATCACCAAGCTCTCAGAACAGATGTGTACTCTCAGCTGCTGTTTTCATCAGCAGGAAGTTTGGAGACATTTCAAGAGACAAACAAATGAGAGATCCTGGTTATTTTCCTCTCCAGAAGTACACACTTATGTATGGACTCCTTTCTGCTGCAATGGTTTAACAGAGTGTTGCTGTGGAAACACTGGCACCAAAGTACACCTAATAGGAAGCTATGTAGAAAAATCAGCCCATATGTCAAATTCATTGGGGTTTTGAACTGAAAAGTACTTTGGTGCACTCTTCCTTGGCATTATATTTGTCCCCTCTCTTGATATTATCCTAGTGAAAATGGATGTTTTTCCAATGTTACTTCTCTCTGCATGTTAGGAGAAGCACAAAACAAAAACAAATACCTGAACTGTTAAACACCAGCTTGAAAGTTTGGCTATAACTGTCTTTGAGCATTCCCATGATTAAGTCAGAAAAAGAGAGCTGTCATAAAAGCTTTTCACTATTAAAATATATATATATATATGCATTTTCTATATAATTTTAGTGAAAGTACTTTGATGTGTCTGTACTGAAGCCTTTCAGGAATGCTTTATCTGGAATTTCTTCTTGGTTTTTTTTTTTT
>VZTH01005091.1:36381-182057 GCA_013397815.1 Aleadryas rufinucha
TTTTTTTTTCAGTGTTTTTGTTTGTTTTGGTTTGGTTTTGTTTTGTTTTGTTTTTCCAAAAGAAAGTATTCGTTTAAGTGGAAAAACATATTTTAATTGCAGTGTATGAGAAAAAACTGTTTTTCATTTTCAGGGTGTGTGATGACATTCTTAACTAAAAGTGAAAACCAATGATGTGTGAAATGAATGTTCATTAGGCTGGCACATGAGCTTCTAGAAAAGGTATGGTTAAAAACCTTTATTTGGACACAGCTTATATAACTATGAATTATTTTTAGATATAAACAAAAAAAATTTTAAAAATTAAAGCATTTTCTCTCGTGGATGATGTTTGTTATGGAAAAAAACAAGCAGAGAGATTATTTGATGCTTATGATCCGACCAACTGATAAACAATTCATGTAGGTAATATCTGAATTACCAAACAGATGGAATCAGCAGTTTTTTTAACATAATCTATGTATTATTTCTTTATTGTGACAAACATCTGAAAGATTAAAATAACTGCAGAAACCTTTAAAGATACTTACATCACTTTCGTGGCCTTCTCTTAGATTATAAGTGAGATCATGCTGTATGTCTTCAACAAACTTGTGAGCATACTCTGGGTAAAGGTCGAGCACTTCAAAGAGGCCTTTGAGTATAATACACTGGAGGTCACAGTATGTTAGAGCTTTAACATCTGCGTTTGTTTTAATAACTTGATCCCTAATGGAGAGGTTTGCTCCAATTAAATCTCCTTTACCTAAAAGAGAATACAAAAATAATTATCTTCAAAGCACAAATTCTTTACTTCTTTTTTGAATCATAAAGCTGTTTAACATAATTGCTACACCTGACCCTGAAATCCCATTGTTACTAATGTGTTGTTTAATTAATAACATTCTAAAGGATCTTAGACTAATTTTTCTTTCCTCTTTTGCAGGTGCAATCTTATATGCAATTAATTGGAGGTACAAAAACTAATTTCCAGACAGGTAACTGGCTGATTAAAGGGAGCAATAAAGTAAATATGTATAAAATGAAGATTACATTAGTAACTAATAGCAGGTGCAATTATTTTTCAAAAAAGCTGTTGTGGGGTGTTTTTGCATGTGTGTGCATGTTAAAACATGCAGGTGTTAGGGTAACATTTTAGCATCTCTGTTGAGAAGAAAGAATGGCTTAAGAAAGAATTCTTATGCTGTTGTTTTTTCATTTGTGGGCAAGACTGCCTTAGGACACTGGTTGTATTAAAAAGTCCAACACACCATATATTGAAAAGCTCAAAAACTTTGTAATTGAAAGCTTCCATAAATATCTGATCTGAGGTATAAGTTCCAAAGTGCAGTCATTGAACCAGAGGTTTTCCCCAAAAGTTGAAGCAGATGGGCTTTGTTGAAGAACTGGATAGTGATGGAGAGCATTCTCAGCAAGTCATGGGCAATACCAAACTGGGGGAATTGGTTGGTATGCTGAAAGACAAAGCTGCTGTTTAGGGGGACCTCAATGAAAGACAAAACAGATGATAGGAATATCATGAAGTTCAACAAAACCAAATGCCAAGTCCTGCACCTGGGATGAAAACGCTCCCTACAGTAGTATAGGCTGGGAACTGACCAGCTGGACAGCAGCTCTGCAGGAAAGGACCTGGGGGTTCTTGTGGACAAATTGAACATGAGCCAACAATGTGTCCTTGCAGAAAAGAAGTTCAAGGACCTGCTGTGCAGCATTAGCAAAAGTGGAGCCAGCAAGTCCCAGGAAGTGACTCTTTCTCTCTATATTTGTCACACCTCATCTGGAGCGCTGTGTCCAGTTCTGGGCTTCCCAGTACAAGACAGAATATTGACATATTAGAGTGAGTCCAAAAAAAGCTACCAAGGATCAGGGACTAAACAACATAATCTATGAGGAAAGGCTGGGAAAAGGGGGTATTGTTCTCTCCTACAAAGAGAAGGCAAAGGAAAGATGTTATTTTCTTCAACAGCCTAATAGGAAATAGTAGAGAAAACAGCATTAAACTTCTCTTCAAAGTGCCCAGGGGAACAAGATGTACTGGGCACAGGGTGTAACAAAAGAAATTCTCATTATAAATCAGGAAATGAAAGTCATGAAATGGTGCAACAGCCTGCCCAAAGAGGCTGTGGAATTGCAAGCATCCTTGGAGATGTTCAAAACTTGCCTGGACATATCCCTGAGGAACCTGAGCTAAATTTGCACTGTTTTAAGCAGGTTTAGTTTGGGTAGCTTCTGAAGGACTCTTCAATCTTACATTATTCTGTGATTAATAAAAAATAAGTTAAGACTGTCACATCTGAAAATCCACCCAGGATGTGATTCCAGCAGCATATTACACAGGGAATGGTCAGCTTGCAGTGTAAGTTAAATTAAACAGTCAACCATCCCTGAAGCTTCCTAAATGGGATAGCTTTACACTTTAAAATGTCACTTTTTTAGTACTTTAAAATAAAATTGTTCCTATTTACGTGGAGCTTGAACAACTTTTTCAAAAGTGCTTATCGTAAACTTAGGATGGGGAGAGATTTTCTCTTACGCTAGGAATATATATACATTAATGCTACTTTGGGGTCTCTTAAAAATCTCTATTAGTATAAAGGACAACTGGTATGAGCTTAGGTCAATCTGGGAAAGAGAAATTTGATAGGTAACAATAACATCTGTCATTGCTCATCACACTTTGTATTGCTTACATAATAAAACATAGCTTAAAGCTAAGCAGTAATATACTTTTACATTTTACTGTAAATATCAGCAATTCCTTAGATTTCTTCCACTGTATTAAGCAAAAGGCTGGCAATGTTAATCTGTTGCTGGCTGTTAATGTGGACAAGGGAAAGAATATTTCAAATATACCAAAACTGATCTTTAAGCATCTTAATTAGAAACTTTTTGGCTATATGAACAGTGTTAGTATTGATATTGCAAAAACATTTTGGAAAAAAATGTTAGATTTTGATTTGATTGTAATTATAGTGTTTAAATAATGTCAGGCTTAAAGACATTAAAATTGATCTGGTAGTGCTAATATATGTTTCTTTTTCAAATGAAAATTATGTAGCAAAGGCTGTAGGTAGTAACCTGAAGTTTAATGTAGAATTAATGAAGTGATGAAATGATCGTACCTTGAATGTCAACATTTGTTACATAACAGAATCATTTCAGCTATTCTTAGTCGCTCTTNGTTTTCCCCAAAAGTTGAAGCAGATGGGCTTTGTTGAAGAACTGGATAGTGATGGAGAGCATTCTCAGCAAGTCATGGGCAATACCAAACTGGGGGAATTGGTTGGTATGCTGAAAGACAAAGCTGCTGTTTAGGGGGACCTCAATGAAAGACAAAACAGATGATAGGAATATCATGAAGTTCAACAAAACCAAATGCCAAGTCCTGCACCTGGGATGAAAACGCTCCCTACAGTAGTATAGGCTGGGAACTGACCAGCTGGACAGCAGCTCTGCAGGAAAGGACCTGGGGGTTCTTGTGGACAAATTGAACATGAGCCAACAATGTGTCCTTGCAGAAAAGAAGTTCAAGGACCTGCTGTGCAGCATTAGCAAAAGTGGAGCCAGCAAGTCCCAGGAAGTGACTCTTTCTCTCTATATTTGTCACACCTCATCTGGAGCGCTGTGTCCAGTTCTGGGCTTCCCAGTACAAGACAGAATATTGACATATTAGAGTGAGTCCAAAAAAAGCTACCAAGGATCAGGGACTAAACAACATAATCTATGAGGAAAGGCTGGGAAAAGGGGGTATTGTTCTCTCCTACAAAGAGAAGGCAAAGGAAAGATGTTATTTTCTTCAACAGCCTAATAGGAAATAGTAGAGAAAACAGCATTAAACTTCTCTTCAAAGTGCCCAGGGGAACAAGATGTACTGGGCACAGGGTGTAACAAAAGAAATTCTCATTATAAATCAGGAAATGAAAGTCATGAAATGGTGCAACAGCCTGCCCAAAGAGGCTGTGGAATTGCAAGCATCCTTGGAGATGTTCAAAACTTGCCTGGACATATCCCTGAGGAACCTGAGCTAAATTTGCACTGTTTTAAGCAGGTTTAGTTTGGGTAGCTTCTGAAGGACTCTTCAATCTTACATTATTCTGTGATTAATAAAAAATAAGTTAAGACTGTCACATCTGAAAATCCACCCAGGATGTGATTCCAGCAGCATATTACACAGGGAATGGTCAGCTTGCAGTGTAAGTTAAATTAAACAGTCAACCATCCCTGAAGCTTCCTAAATGGGATAGCTTTACACTTTAAAATGTCACTTTTTTAGTACTTTAAAATAAAATTGTTCCTATTTACGTGGAGCTTGAACAACTTTTTCAAAAGTGCTTATCGTAAACTTAGGATGGGGAGAGATTTTCTCTTACGCTAGGAATATATATACATTAATGCTACTTTGGGGTCTCTTAAAAATCTCTATTAGTATAAAGGACAACTGGTATGAGCTTAGGTCAATCTGGGAAAGAGAAATTTGATAGGTAACAATAACATCTGTCATTGCTCATCACACTTTGTATTGCTTACATAATAAAACATAGCTTAAAGCTAAGCAGTAATATACTTTTACATTTTACTGTAAATATCAGCAATTCCTTAGATTTCTTCCACTGTATTAAGCAAAAGGCTGGCAATGTTAATCTGTTGCTGGCTGTTAATGTGGACAAGGGAAAGAATATTTCAAATATACCAAAACTGATCTTTAAGCATCTTAATTAGAAACTTTTTGGCTATATGAACAGTGTTAGTATTGATATTGCAAAAACATTTTGGAAAAAAATGTTAGATTTTGATTTGATTGTAATTATAGTGTTTAAATAATGTCAGGCTTAAAGACATTAAAATTGATCTGGTAGTGCTAATATATGTTTCTTTTTCAAATGAAAATTATGTAGCAAAGGCTGTAGGTAGTAACCTGAAGTTTAATGTAGAATTAATGAAGTGATGAAATGATCGTACCTTGAATGTCAACATTTGTTACATAACAGAATCATTTCAGCTATTCTTAGTCGCTCTTTACTTCCTTTTTTCTTTAATTGGAGAAAAATTTGTATATAAATATTTCTTACAGACACATCTGTTTTTAATAAACAGGGACATGCAGTCAAAGTTATAAATGTTCTCATTATGGATATTTTTAAAATAACTTATGGCTAATATTTTTAACAAATCAAAGATATATGCCCAAACAGTTTTAAAGCATATTTTCCTATAAAATATATCCTAACCATCATTATTAGAGATAAAGTAATAGTCTCTAGAGGAACCAAAGATGTATTTAATGAGAGCATTTCACTGAATTGCTGCTGCACTGCTTGTTAGTGAGAATGGTTCAGTAAACAAAAACTAATCCACTAGAATTAGAATCAGGACAGAATTATAAAATATTCTGGGAACTGCAAGTAACTCAGCATTGTCAGGGAAAAAAACTGCTCTCTTGGATTTACATGACATCAGTAATACAATCTCTCATAGGGACCTACATGTTTGATGCATTCACCTTCTGCTGGTGTTAATTAGGCTTAAATGATGAAGCTCCCATTCACTGTAATAAAAAATTATTTCATTGTGTTATATTTATGGTTTTTTCATTATGATTTCATCACCTTCTCTCAGAAATCCGCTAATCTCTTTCTTATGGTTTTGATTGCCACCATTTCACAATGATGCTTTAATTAACATTTTCAGAAGTACCTGAAGATGGAATTATTAGTGAAATCATAGTTCCACCTCTTGACCTTTTGCTGGCTTTTATCTTATGTTTTATTCTAAGCTATATTTTGTATCTTTGATCTATGGGATCCAATGAAATCAAGACATTCTCAAACTTCCTAGAAACAAATGAGTGATGTTGACTGTCAATCTAATAGAATTAAAGGGTTCTGAAACAAATAGGACCTGTATCACATTTATATTCTAAAAAAAGACCAGTCAAATGCATTCTAGTAAAATAAAGGAAATTCAATTACAGAAGACCAGAAGCTTCCATTATCAACAGTCTAGTGTAATCCCACAAAGCGGGAAGGAAAGTGAAAAAGGAAACGTCCTTTTTAACTCTGTTTTATAAGAATATTAAAAGTTATTAGAAAGAAGAATACATTTAAGTCTAAAGAGATATTAAAATCACTATAAAATAATTCTCTACTTTTGGAGTAAAATTTTATATTTTATTTCACCAAAAAACTTCATAAACATTAACTCAGGTCTAATCATCCTTTAGCTGCAGATAAAGAGAATTTCTTTAGTAGGCCTTAGATTGAGGCAAATCGCAGAAATTTATAGGTAGAGATGCTTAATCATCAATGAGTAAAACCAGTCATCTTGCAAACAACAACTGAAAATGTATTAGAAGAGAACTTCTGGCCCTTCTCAGTTCTAATATACTCAGATGACTGCAGACAGCATCAGTTAGCATGAAGAAGTATCTTGGGGGAGCAGAGCCAAAAATGCCTGTTTTTCACCACGTGCCTTTTCTGCAAGCGATATTCCTAGGCAAGAGCCAAAGAATGACAGTAAGCTCATATTGCTTTCTTTCATTTGGGAGCATTGCCTGGCCACTAATTTTCATGAAAGATTTAGGGACTGACAACCAATGTTCTTCGACCTGTCAATACCATCACCAAATATAGTAGAAGGCAGCAATTTGTTTCAAAAGCTAGCAAGTACCTCTTTACATGAAAAGGAGAGAAAATAAATATCAGGAAACCAGAAGTGAAATATTGCACAGCTAACAATCTAGCAATTGAAATCTCCTTAAGTCAAAAAATAAGGAAGTTTAAACTAAAAAAAAAAAAAAAATAGGAGGGTACATAGAATAGGTATTGCAGATTAAAATTAAACAAATTCTTTCTCATCAGACTACTAGGGCACACTAAGCCATCAGTTAACAGTGAAGGTCCTCCTACGCTGGGAGACCATTCTTCCTCTTTCAATCTATGATTGCAAACATACCAAGAATTGCCAGCACGGTGCTGTCCTTCAGGACTTCCATGGAACCTGAGCACACAAAGTAGATCGCTTGCAGGGCATCTCCCTGCCGGAGGAGGTATTCCCCAGGAGCACAGAAGGAGGTTTTGATGTGCAGAGACAGAGACCTGAGGCAACCACGACTGGCACACTCGAAAAGGGAGAGCTGCAAAATCTCCTTGTTCAAGTGCATGGTGATGTCTGAACGCAGCTCGTCTGGGAAGTCTTTTAAAAGCTGTCCAGAGGGTAGAAAAAATTATGAAAAAGGGAAAAATTGTAAAAATATTTGTTTCTGCTTTTGCAGAAGTGGCCTGATTTAGTAGTGCTGCACATGTCATACTGATGTAAATATTTCCCTTTGATTTTTCTTACCCCCTTGATGAGACATGCTATTTTAATAAATTTTAACACTGATAAATTCCAGGAAAAACATGAATAAATATATGCCTTTATACTACGAAAAAAACTCTGAAAAAAGCCTCACCAAACAAACCCTCAGGAAAAAAAGGTCAACAATACTGTTTGTATGAATTTCCTCTAATGCACAATTTAAGTTTGTCCAAGTTCTTCTCAGCTGATAGAACACAGTAGGATGCTCAGGTGTACCATTGTATACAGGGAAACATACAATGAAAACAGAGCAAACATCGACATAGTTTAGACTTTCTCTAAAATACTTATATAAAATTCACCAATATGCAATATTACTTCTACTAGAGCAAAACCACTGGAAGAGGAATAATTAAAAAAAAACCCTGCCTCGAATGTGTTTTTGTTGTTGCTATTTTTATTTTTTAGTAATGCAATTGGACACTGAAGGAGCGGTGGGAAAGGAATGGAGACAAGGTGCATGTTCAATGGAAGAACCCGTGGAAATTAAAAACCATGAGGTCTTCCTTTTTTTCCCTTTCAAGCTGCAAGCCCACAACCATAGCTTTATTTGTAGTTTGAGGGGATGTGGCATCTGAACAAAGAAATCAGCCAATGCTTGACCAAGTGGGCTTGGACAAGGCATTTTATCCATAGGAGGCAAGTAATGAAAGACTGATGGTCTCTCCAGGAGCTGCGGTTGTAGTACAGCAGTCACTCACTTTCAGTGTGACTAAAGGTACAGAAGGCACAAAGGATGAAGGTGATCATTAACCACATCTAGGAAAGCTTTGACATCTAAGTCATTTTTGTACCTTTGTAAATCTTACTAAGCTCCTTCTGTTGCTAAGATGCTGTTGAAAATCCCATTCTTTGTGCTGTGCACAACACAAAAAGAATTTATCAGGAAAAGAATGTTCCAAACCCCAAATCTTTCTGCTTATTTCCACATTATCTTTAGAGACCACTGAGTTTTATAACATAGATAACAAGAAACCTGAAGGGAGTGCTCCATTCAAATAACACTCCAGCAGAGACAAGCCATTATTTCTCCTGCAATACAGTAACACATTACCTGGATAAGTAATTTAAAACAAGCAAGCACAGTCACTCTCAAGTTACATTCTGCAATATTTAAAAATGTAATGATATAAATAATATAAAAATTCAGGATAAATCACTTAATTAAAGTATTGCAATAAATATGATGAAGGAGGAAGGAAAGGACATTAGAGTCCCTCCTTTAAAAAAGCACCTAAAATCCCCATGTAGGTAGGTATTTTGTTTAGTGAAAGACAGGACTACTCATTATAGCATTTCTGCTGGCATCATCCAAAAGGTTTCTGATGAATGCCTCTTCACCATTTGAGAATCATGAAGGATTGAATTTTACTACATTATTTGATGTTTTAAACCTGCTTTTTCAATGGTGTACCCTCTTCCCAGAATACCCCATCTTTATTTTTAGGCATGGTTTTCTTTGGTATGTAACTTCACACAAAACACAGCAAGAGAAAAGAAAAATTACTCCCCTTCTTGACTCTAAGTTCATAGTCAAAACAATCAAACACCACCCCCTGTCATTTGGTTACCTCATTGGAATCAATTCCATTATTGACAGACCACGTGGTTTGGAAATATTCAAGCATCCTTTGCTTTAGCTGCTGTGGCAGGTGATGGACCCGTATAAAGTCCTTCAAATCCTTGGTTCTTGTGTGATAAAGGGACCATCTGGAGTACATCCTCTGAATTATGGCAGTCACATTGCCAAACACCAAGGCATGCATCAGAGCTAGGGGGTACAGAAATTACATGCAAAATGGAGTGATGATCAATAAAACTTAACACAGAAAATAAACAACATCTTCACAGAGCAAAAATTTCCTGATTGAGAGTTATAAGGAAGCTTTTGAATATAAGACTCCTTGAATGATATACAGTGTTATTAATATAATTATTAATTTCTGGTTTTTGAGACACTATGAGTCACAATCATGGGACAGGGTAGAACAACAACTGATTCTATCCAGTTAGGGTACCCAGCAAAAGAATGTCCAAGTCAAATTAAGTCCATAGTCTAAGAGAAAAGGAAAACAGAACATAGAATCATCGAATCATAGAATCACGGAATCATAGAATCATAGAATTGTTTGGGTGGGAAGGAACCTTAAAGATGATCTAGTTCCAAAACCCCTTCCAGGAATGGCTTTCACCCGACCAGGTTGTTCAAAGCCCCATCCAGCCTGGCCTTGAACACTTCAGGTATGAGGCATCCACAACTTCCCTCAGCAACACCTTCCTGTGCCTCACCACCCTCACAGTAAAGAATTTCTCCCAATATCTAATCTAAACCTACTCTCAGTTTGAACTATTCCCACTTGTCCTGTCCTTAAGAAGCAAAATTGAAGAAATATTTACAGATATAGGTCATCTGGGTTTGTCTGTGCAAAAATGTGTTTGCTTATTATGAGTTGGAAAAATCACTGCTAAATTGTAATGTGTTATTGATCTGATATATAGAATATACACATCTACAAATTTTGTATTGAAAAAATTACTAAAAAACTTGATTATTTCTCTGAAGGGACATTTGTCTTTATAGTGCATGAAAGAAAGCAGACAGACTCCTAAGAGTGACAAAAGAATTGGTTTATAAACAAGACAAACAAGCTGTTGACCTTGTATGTCCATTTACAGAAGTCCAATATGAATGAGAAGAGACAAGGGGGAACAGGAGGAGGAAAGGATGCACTTTTAAATGGTAGAAAGAGATAGAAAATTCTGGAGTTTGGTGTATTAGAAAATATTTACTGGCTGAGTAAAACACAAAAGATCTAGGAACAATACCTATATCCTTATAGTGAAGGGGGTGCAGAAAAACAGATTAATAACTGTAATGTAGAAATAGCAGAAAGAAAAGGATTATGTATGTAGTAAGAATAGTAAGCCTAACTGGAAATTTATTTCTAAAAATAATCAGCTGTATCAACTGGGTGTTGTTCATGATGGTGCAGTGAATTGCTAAGTCATTAATGTCAGAAGCTAAAGCAACAAAATGTGAGGGACTGGTATAATACTAGATACAGGATATTATACTAGAAATATGACAGCTAGGTCTGAAATAATTCAGACAGACACAGATAAATAGGTTAAAGAAATAGTGTAGCCTCTTTAAGGATGCAATAATCAGTTTAAACAGGGGGGAGGGATAAAGCATTAGGTGGTGTATGAATGCATGAGTAAGAATCACATGCGATGCAAGTCCCTCATCAGACTCCAGGGTTAGGAGCTGGACAGTGTAGAGATCTCAGTGATGTTATTATAGGCACAAATATCATCTAGAATTTTATTATTATGGTAGAACCTGTCTTTGCCTACATACATTGGAAGGCAGCTGCTTCTCATAATGACAAGCTATTCTTGGCTGTGACAGGCATTAGAATTCTTTATCAAATAATCATAACTTACCCTACTTTCTGTAAGAAACCTATTATGCCTCTGTCTAAACCCAAATAGGACAAGTTCAAAACTTCTAGGAACTCTATTTTATAAAGTGGCCTTTATTTTAATGGATATTCTAGATCACATTTTAGTTACTTGGGGAACAGAGGAGCACCTCTGATCCCAAATAGGACTGGAGATACTAGAGTGGGCCTCCAATCTCTTAAATACAAAACTACACATTATTTGCTGAAAGAACATGGAGATACAAGACAGAGCATTGTATGATCACCTGCTGGAGGGCAGATCTGATTAGTATTTTACAGATGCTGGGTATCCTAGGAATTCTGGTTACGTTTTAATAAGTAAAGTTTCTTTTCTACTTTAAGAAGACATTCTGTATTGAACAAGATCTTTTATATTCAGAATATGACTTGTTAAAAATTTAAATTTCAACTTAATGCAAAATAAAAATTAATATGAAGAGGACAGTAAATATTAAAAAGGTATGCTATAAGCTATTTATTTATTAAGTTTACACTTCTTTTTTCTTTCTTCAACTTTTTCAAGGTTTAAATAAGTTTTTTTCAGTTTGTAGTGTCATATATTAAAGAGATACAGAGAAACTACTGATAAACTAGCTCACCCTATCCATTACACCAGAAATTTCATAAACTAATGGCTTGGTCAAAGTCTGAAAAACTTACACTGGTTTTTCTCAGAACATCACTTTCCACTAGGGAATTTTAAAATTGAATATCAGCCAAAACTATACACCAGAACAGGTTTTAAGAAATGAAGAGGTATCATGTCCCAAAGCATACAGATCAGCACTTTATTCCTAACAGAGTTTTCTAAGGCATGCTCACCCATCTTCACAGTATCATTCTAACTCCTTCAAGTTTCCTTGATTTTCCTCAATAGTATCTAAAATACAATTGCTTAAGAAAATACCTGCAGATCAGCCTGCCCTGCTTTTTTTACCTGGACATATCTTGTTCACTGGACCCTCGCAGATATAAATCCCTTCTCCTACCTGCTTGCCTATAAGCAACTTTGCCTATAAGCAACTTTGCTTTTCAGTCATTAGCTCCCTCTTACTCCACTCAGTTGACTAGATCTTCATAATTTATTCAGTGTACAAGCATATTATTTCTGTCACTTAATAATACAAGAAATAAGAGTGAAATCGTTACAACTGGACAAAATACATGTATAGGATATTTCTATATTCTACTCTATTACATTTATGAAAGCTCTGCCATATTAAGGTGAATTAAATATTCATTGCTGCCTTACATAGGAGATCTCTTTATTTCTCAATAGAAATGAAAACTCCTTCCTTCATTCCAACAGATTTTATGAAGTGAAAGCCTCAAAGAACAGACACCACAGTGTATTTTAAAACTATAATTTTGTGCAACCTCCAAAAGCAATTCATGAACTGCTTGTGGTTTTGTGACATTGTCAAAACCAAAATTATGTCATTCTTGGATGATTCGTTATATTATTGCATCTGACTTTCAGGACTGAGGAAAATGAAAATAATTCATTGAACAATTCTTATACCACTTAATGCTGCAAATATATAGTTTACAGGTAATTAATCATGTTCCCTGGCTTTCAAGTGTCAAATTTACAATTTATTGTTGCCCACAGAAATTTATCCTGCAAGGCTGACACCCAGGGCTTTACTGACTAGCCCTGGAGAAATACCCACTAGTATTTCCAGAACAACTAAGCAAACAGAAAAAAAAAGGAGGACAGAGTACTCTAGCAGTGACTTGCTTTTACCCTTCATGCCCAGTGTGACATCTTTGAGCTGTATTATGTACACATCATGAAATAGCACAGCTGATTTTTTGTGGGAGGAAGATGAACGTCAAGACAGAGCTTCTGGTACTTTCTCTAAAGGTCTTAAAAATCTCTGCTGGTTGTACTCAGGTGCTTCAGCAGAAGGAAGGGGATCATGAATGAGCACATGGCTTACTCCAAGTACCACTTGGTAAACAACATAAATGAAAATGTTACTAAGAGCTCCAAATATGACAAAAACATTGCATTCTGATTCAAATCTGTGTCAAACAGTTATCAATGATAATTGAACTACTATTTTTTTTTATGCTAAGGCTCACCAAACAGTCTCCTGGCTCTGTCCTGTCTCTCTTTCTTTCTCTCCGGTTTTGTCCTTCAGGTGAGGATACACACCAGCTCACAAACACATTGTCCTGTGGGCTGCCCACGTCCCCTCATCATCATTCCCAGGGCTGCTGTGGGGACTGAACTGCAGCTGATGTGCACATCATACCTGGCTGTCTGGGAAAGTGTCTGCCACATGACTGAAATCCCCAACACATGGCTGGGCCACTCTCACTGTTAATAATGTGAACTTGCATTTTGGTGGGTGACACTGTCTTTCATCACCATAAGTGAACAAAAGGTTAAAAATATGCCTGCCTAAGAGAGTTTCTCTAGTGTAAACCAAACAAAGTTATTTCCTTCTTTTGCCATTTAAAATTAAATTTATTAAACCTCACTTTGTGTTTGTTTGGGGCTTCTTTTAAGAAACTTAGCAAAATTTCAGCTTTTATATGACTTTTTCCTACTCCTTGAAAGTGTTTTAAATGATGCTTAATCATACCTACCCCCAATCAGCATTGTGCAAATGGAGAAGATCTTTTCAGCATCGGTATTGGCGGAAACGTTTCCAAAACCAACGCTGGTGAGGCTGCTGAGAGTGAAATACAGGGCAGCTATATAGGCACTTCTGATTGATGGGCCTCCTAGTGTATTATTCTCATAATAAGGAGATTCAATTCGTTTTCCTAGCTCATGAAGCCAACCTGCAAAACAAAGCATAAAAAGAATTACTTTTAAGTAATACTGACACAACCATAAAAACTACACATTCTATAAAAAAACCCAGTTCTAGAAACCCCCACAAACCTACTTAAAAGACAGTATATTCTTCACACAATTCCAAGAATGAAAAGAACATTAAGCTGTAGGAATTTAAGCAGCACATTAAGTATTGTGTCCCTGGGGTATTTATTTTTATGTACGATTTTTTATGGTAGGAACTGCATTACTGCATTGAAATCAAGTGGTTTTGAATTGCATATTACAGGTCTAATTAAATAATTTATAAAATCCATTAAGTCACTGAAAAGAAAAAAATCTTCACCTAACAGCACTGCACCAACAATGCAACATCATTTGATTCTTTCCATTAATTAATGCTTGGAAAGCTTTTTGACATTCTAAGACTAAATCATTATAATAGTAATTACATATTCAGAGCTTTTCACATGTTTCTTTTTACAGTAGAAAAGATTCAAAGAACTAAACATAACTTACAAACCAGAATTAATTTTCAAAACATGCTTCAGTAAGTATTTTCTGAATTGTTCATTTAATCTTTCCTTTAATTTTGATAAATGAGTCTGTGTGCCAGAGAAAGCAGAATTAGCTACTGCCTCAGATATTTGAAAAAAACAACAAAACAACCCCAAAGCAACAATGCAGTAAAAAATATGCAGTTGGTAAACACAACCCGAATGAATTGCATAAACACAATGCTTCACAAAAATCAAGATAGGGGAAAAAGAAGGATAAAAATCTATTTGTGTGCCTAGTTTTGCCTGTTAAACAGCTTGCTTGGGAGATTGGGAATCTTTCTTGGGTATACAGGGAGAACTTCCAAAAGAAAATAATCCTGACAGTCAGAGTTTTATTTTTAGAAATATTGTTTGGGGGTCCTCCTTTTGTAAGCTGGGACCTGACAGACTGAATCACCCCCTGAAACTTATTCTCTCTCCACTTCAGTCAGCACTCACTTTGATGAATCCAAATGTGAACTGGGGGAAATCTGATTGCACAGGATGTCTGCAAAAGTAGGGAGTAGATTTAAAGTATCTGTCCCAGCACTTCCAATTAAGTTTGGGGAAAAAAGTCTGTCGGAATTTAGCACCTAGAATAGACCTGCTGAACCATGGCTGCTCCCATGCTCAGCTCCAGGCTTACTGACATGCTCTTCTCCAGAGAAAGCTTAGCCTGAAGGGCTGGGAAATGGCAGAGCAAGGTCTGGCCATGACCCTGCTGACCCACTCTGTGCAGGACAGGGAATTTAATCAAAGGCAAAAATGAAAGCAATCTGCATTGTCATACAATGACAGTACTGAGTAGGATGCTTTACCTTGTCAATGGACAAGAAAGAGTATGAAAATCTTGATTTTGCCTGGGTAGGTAGTACTAATTATGTGGTGCTATTTTGTATTTGTGGCTCCCAATTATTTAAAATGAAAGTAAAGCAAAATGGGGGAAAAAAATGAAGCCTAGCTGAGTCAATACCAATCCTCTGTGCACTGCTCTTTTGCTGAGATTACACTAGGTTTCCCCAACAGTAACAGTAAAAAGTTCAAGATCAGCTCAAGATTGTTTCAGTTTCAAAACTGAAACAAATAAGTTATTTTAAAGAGCTCTAACTGATATGCCTTTTAGGAGAAAATCTCCTTCCTCGGAGTGTTCTAAAAGCCACGGAATCTCAGCCTGTGTATTCCCATTTTTCTCACTTTTCATGCATTTCCAGTACTACCCAGGAAAGGCGGATGACTGCATTCTTTAATTGTGAGATATATGTGAACTGGTTTCTCCTTTACAGCTCACTTTATGTTCAAGTTTTTCATCCTGAAATGGATGAAAACATCATGGTTCCTAAAAGATTCATTACTGATAGTAAAGGTAAGGTAAAAAAAAAAGTGTCTACATTATGTCAATCAGTAGAAGTCTCTATAATATTTCTACAATAATTCCACTACCAAAATACCAATATAATCATTTTACAATTTCTAACAAACACTTCTGGCCAAGACAGTATTTGAGATGAGTTTAGTATTCAGTGTCTAGTTCTGTGGTATAAATGTTCTCAGTTGGATGTATGTCTTATCACTGAGCTACAACAGTAGCAGTTAGCAATGACTAGCAATTCTTAAGAAATGCTAAAATAATGCCCACAATGTAAAGAAAAGCTATTAAGTAAATTTATTTAGAGATTTAGACTTGGATGAGAAAACATATCTCTGAAAAGGAAATCCTAAAAAATATATTCCTCTGACTTGTAGATAAGAACATGTTTACAGCTTCTCATTTCTATTTTGGCTGCCAGAGATTATCCTAATCAGAAACTTTTGAAAAAATTATGTAAAATGATGTTTCAGCCAGAATATATAAAATGCTGCAGTATCTTCCAGATCAACTCTACCTCTCATATTTACTGATAGCACTGCATTTTTTTTCAGTTTCAGGGTAGAGGCAAGATACTGTTGGGTGTAAATACTTTCATCAGCCAGTGGAAATAGTCATGAGGTAGCATCATTGACTGATGCCTTTTCCTTTTCAGTTCCTGTAGGTAATAGCTCTTAGCAGATTCTCTGGCAAACTCGAGTAATTAATTTCTGCCCTCAGGGAAGAAGAGAAAAATAAATATACCTTGTAGTCAGAGGAGCTTCCTAGAATTTAACATTATGAATCTTGTCTGGTTCAGAATTAGCATTGTCTAGGTATAGCTCTCTGAAAACATTTTAAAGTGCCAATTAGCATAATTAAGAGGAAGGCCTTTCAAAGGGAAAAAGAGCACTTAAGTAATCAAGTCCCATTGGAAAAGTCAATAGGAATTGGATATCTAGCTCCATTAGGCTACTTTGAAAATTGTTGTAAGAATCTGTATTGAGTTTCATTTACTTATATCTGGGAAGTGCTCAAGTATCAGCAGAAGCCTAAAAAAACATTTAAACCTCCATAGATGACATACTTTTTAACTGGATGTAAATCACATTATTTTATTTACTAGACATCCAGAAAGTCAGTCCTTCCCCTGGCTTGGTGCTTCCTCTGCATTGAGTATGTACAATTACTCCCTGTAATTTGCAGCTTCATTCTGTATTACTACTTAGATTTTCCTTATATGCCAGACACTTAACATACCAGAATACTGTCTGGTACTTCAGAAACTTAGAAATTAGTTGCATTTTCTAATGCATTAATTAACCATAGCACTCATTGTAAAAATAAGACAAACTTTTTTTTTTTCTAGTTAAAAAATAGACCAAAAGTTTCTGGTTTATTCCACACTACAATGTCAGGAAGAATAAAGAGAAATAGATAAGGAGTGCCTCTTAGAGCATCCCTGAATGTCTGAAAGCGATAGTAGTGATGATGCTAAAAGAGAAAAATATGAGACAAAGGCTAAGCTTCTCTCAGCTATGATTCCACACCAAACTTAGGGGCTTCAAGTATTCCTAGGTGAAATGTGAAGGTAGAAAAACCTGTCTGCTCTCATATAATCGCTTTTTTTTTGACGTTTAGACAGTATTTAAACCTCATGCAGGGCCAGACTGCACTTGGCCCTTTCATGCTAGTAAGGAGAGAGAGTAAGCAATACTATGCTGATAGTACAGAATGAGAATATGTAGTGAGAAATGCTGGAGTAAACTAAAGGACACTGCGGGTTGTCTTTAGTGAGGGTTATCTTTAAGGACTGTGTTTGAGGCTGAGTTTTGTTTCTCTGTTTGAACTGAAAAGAAATAATAATAGAAGAATGTCCTGAACTGGAGCACATGCAGCCTTCTGATATAAATAGGTTATAACTTTCAACACAGAAGTCGCTATCTTATGACTACTAACGTGTGTTGCAGCAAACAGTTTAGGGTCATTAAGGAGAAGATGAGAACTATACCAGAGAAATTAGATCCTTCATCACTGGAATGCATTTTTAAATTAAAATTATCATGTAGCCTGAGAGCTGTGTTGGTTCCTGCTGCAGTAGTGCCTGATCACTGCTGATAGCTCCTAATTTCAGATCTAGAGCCAGGCAGCCAGGAGCTGTAGGTTTGCACAGCAAAGCACACCACTCTTTCATTACATAGCTGCACTCCCTGATCTGCAAATAAACATCTCATATTTCCATTTTAAATGTGGGAAAAGTGTTCCAAGTTTCTATTGATCTCAACGAACCAAGATTTTTAGTTGTATCTGTCTCTGTGTTTTTCTGTATTAACCTCCACAAAATAAACCTCAAGGGAGAACAGTTGCTAAGAGAGAGCAAGTAGGTGAATTTCCTTCTTTTTAGGTAAAAGCACCTGTGATTACAGTTTCTGTGATTTTAGATGTCCAAATTTTCCCTCAACTGCCCATGTGGCTTCTTCAAAATGTGTCCTAGTTAAAGTGCATTTGAGGAGCGGAGGCCAGAACTAATATTGTATTTGAAATAAGATTTTTTTATAACAGCATAATGAATACATTTTATCATATCAAACCCTAATTATCATTATTAGACATGAAAATATTAGCTTCTCTTTTAAGATTGCTTCCAAAGAATTTTGCACAGTTACTCTCTAAATGTTGCTGACTGATATAATACATTCAGAATCTAAAGATGTATAAGGAGATGAAATCATTTTACTTGTGTGTATGACTGCATTATTGAATAATCATTGCCTCTGTTCTCATGGTGATTACTCGTTTAAGGTACTGTTCACAAGAGCTTCAAAGCCTTTTTTATCCCTGTCTAGCCAAAATGTTTTTGACATGTGCAATTTTTTCCTGCTAAAACATTTGTAGTTTTTTCCCCAGACTATTAAAAGACTAAATAGCACAATTCCTATTATTTCACCCTGTGGAATACTGCTGTTACTCTTTCGTTGTCACAAAACCCGATCATTTGTTCACAGGTTTGATCTATGGTGGAGTTTTGCCTGTCATGTTAGGACAGGCTTCCAGGTACCAGAGCAGATGGTTTTAGGATTAAAGAGCCCTAGAGATGACAGGAGCAATCATAGCTTTAACCACTGCTTCTGGAGGACTGTAAATGTGCCAGACCTTATTGGACTGTGTCGATAAGTAGCATAGGAATCAGGCTTTTCTTTCACAAAAATTTAGAAAAAAAATAGGTACTTAAAACCTCTCCAACCCCTCTCTCCTCACTTCTCCCAAAAACCCCAAAAACCAGAACAAGACACAGTCATGAACATGTGATACAGTTGCAGGTTCTGAGAGTGTGGAAACACAGCTCCAGCACATGTGCTCAAATGGCAGAGTTGCACACTAGTAAAATATAGGACACGAATTTATGCTCTTTTCAAAATGAAGACAATAAATAAAAGTTATATTTGTAAGAGGAAACCGAGGTGTGTCAACAAGTACAGGGTACAAAGGAACAGCTCTGGCCAAGAGGCTTATATCTCAAGAAAATTATCTGGTATTCTAGAAAAGTAAAAGTTAATTAGCAATGCACAAAATTTAAACTAGAATGATTTAAATATTAGTACAACAGACATAACCATAATGGCTGCAGGACAATGAGGAACAATTTGCATTAATCTAGTTCCCTTGATCTTTATTCTGCTAACACACTTTCCTGCAAAGAGTAGACACTTAAAATGAGAAAGAAAACAAATATAATAAAGACAATAGCATATTTCTCAAGTACAGAGACTGCTTGAAAATGTTAAAGTAAGTCACAAAATAATTTATTCAAAAAATCAGTTTCCTATTTTAGCTTTGTAAAATATGGTTCTTATCAGGGTATATTCTTTATTATGATGAATTTAATGATTTTTTTTCTTAAACTAGAAAGACGTGTAACATGAGTAGGAATGAGACTGGCAGTGTTACAGGACTAAAGGAACATCTACTGCACTCAAATCCCCATATTCAAATTTTGTGGAAGGAAATTTTTGCCATGACATAGAAAATAAACAGATTTAACTTGGACCATATGAAACATAGTTTTATCTCAACTGCCTGTGAATGAAGTCCTAGTGGTAGAGGCGCTCTCAAGGCTGCCCTGTGTGACTCTGGGAGCAGAGCCCAGACACCAGCTGTGCTGACTGGGAACTGCCATGCACGCAGGAAGGATGGGGATTAGTGCTTCAGATCAATGCAAGGCAGGGGTATCTGCCCTCCATAGATCATAGCATTACCTTTCTCTTGCCTTTGAAACACACTATCTGTATACTTTTAAATCTAATTTATGTCTATTTTAGTATTTTCCCCCATTTTTCCATGTTAAGGTCATAATCCCTTGTAACTTTCTGGTGCATTGATTGCATCAGATAATCCAGGTAATGAAGGGTTACCCATGTTAAATTTGTACAAGATTATACTTAACCTCTGGTTGAGTAGATTTTCAAGTGCCAAAATGGGAGAGGTAGATATTACTTTGATGGAAACTACACAAGATTTTCTATAGACATATATAAAAGTTTATACACATTTACTTGATAAATGTCCACATTATAGATAATAAAAAGGAAAAAAAAAATGCCCCAAAAATCCGTTTAATATGTAATCAAAGAGGAGAAAAATAACTCCTTTTATATCAAGTACTCTATGCTTCTTTTTATTCAGTAGATAAAATCTTTAGAGGGGAGAGGACAAATTTTATAAGAAGATTTCATGCTGCTGATCTCAGATGTTCATTTCTTTAAAGCCTAATCCACAAACAAAAATAGAGTCTTCTTTCATGTAAGTGCTATATGTATATATGTCATTTGAACATCCCTGAGCATATTTTTGGGGACCTTGCAAACAACAGAAATTATGAAAATGTAATATTTTCAAATTACCAGTAAAAGAGTTGAGAATTTCAAAGCCACGTCCTTCACAGAAACAAACCATGATGAAACATCTCTTCAAAATTATGGATGAGGGTTCACCAGTAGCAAATTTGAGGATCATTGTCATACGAGAATTTAGGTGAACACTAGGAATGGATAGATTCAGCAAATATGCCATTTGATTTTCATTGCAGAGAAACTGGATAGAATTTCTATTACACTTCTTCCCAAATTAACAAATGACGAGAGATGGTCATGAGCCAAAATTCAAGGCACAAACATGCTCCTGATAAAGCTGATAGTTTATACCCTTACACCTACTCTTTTTTTTTTAATGGATCAAATTAAAAAATCAGTATTTGAACATATGTCAGATGAAATTGTAATTCTCTGCCAGACTTTGAGAATTCTATCACTGATTTTCAAGCATCTGTAACATCATCCAGACAAGGTTTGAACTTGGACATAATGCAGTCAGAAGAGAAAAACAAAGGTAAGAAGTGAACATCACTGTATGTCCCTTTGCTCTTGAGGCTTGGACATTCAAGATGCACAAGCCTCTGTAGTCAAAGGCAGGTGGGTGAAATGGTTACCTTCATATCTGGTTCCTTTTGAATGCCTGCCTTACCCTTTGTAGGTACAGCAATCTGGAGGAAACTGTATCTTCCCCAAGATCCTTAGGGAAAATTTTTGACTATCTAGAGACTTACATTGATATAGATGTTTTAAAGACTTTTAAAACCCATAGAGCATTCCAGACTAAATGTGTACTCCTTTGGGTTAGAGCATTTTTAAATACAAGCTTAACCTCTGTCAGGTCTACCAAAAGTTCATTTCATCTGAAAGGTGACAACCTATGTATTTATTGTATAAGGCTAACTAATATCCTTTGTGAATATATTGGCTGTTGTATTTCTAATTGAATGTATACTTAGAAGGTATCATAAAAAAATTACATTTTGCAGAGCTTTAACTCATCTAACTTGACAAAGTCATAACAAGATATTGACCCATTGTTCTCACTGAAAATGAAGCTTTCATGGTGAAATAAATACTCAGTGAACTAAATAGTTTCAGCAGGAAGAGGAGCTCAATCAAGGAATTGGAAAAAAAAAATCTAAGTTCTAGTTGCAATGTTCTTCATAACAAGAAAAACACAGCTGAGCCCACAGAAGTGCTGCAAACCTGTAAATTAGGCCCTAATTATCCCATAAAACTCAACTCTAAATTACAAGTATCACTATTTAGAATAAAAAAGTAACTTTTTTCTTTTCTCATGGTAAAATTGATGCCACCTTTGAGATATGGACAAAAGTTCCTTGTAGGAAGTAATTTCTTGTCATCACCAAGGTGTGCTCTATTAAATAAGTGATATTTTCATTTTGGAAAGCCATAAGTGAAAGGAGAGATACTTCCCATGGGAAGCTTGCACCCCACCCCAGTGAAGGCACTATAAAGATTATAATTTGATTTCCAACTTCTCTGGTTGATCACTCTTGGGCACATTCATGGCTTAAAAATGGTAGAGCAAAAGGCCTGATACGAAATACTTGCAATGATAGCATTTTATTAGAAAACAATGTTGGAAAGATATATTTTAAAATATTTAGTTAGCAACAAGTTAGAACAGTCTGGAGTCTGGCATATCTTCCACCTAATGCAAAATCCTACATAAATATTCTACAAAACACAGTGTACATGAATTAACAACAACTTCACACATTTCAAGCCCTGCACATTTCTAGCCAGAATCTAACTATAGTTTATGCATTAAATCTTATAATTTCTAGATTATTTCCTGTCTTCTTTTGTCTGCAAAATGAAGTTTTGTGCTTTCACTTTCCCCTACTGTGAGAAATCCCTAAGCATCAGCCCAGATAGAGTTTCACAGTCAGAGCCCCAGATGCTTCTTAAAGTTGGTAGATAATTCATATGAATTAGCTATTTACATTTCTTCTTCACCGCATGGCAAAATACTGTCCTTCCAGAGAACTTTGTGCCTACAAGCAGAGTTTATTCTAGTGAGAGAAGAAAGAAAGGAGTGGTTCTGGGGGGAGACGTCCCTTTGGGCAGGGCTCCAGGACAGTCTCCTAAAAGCCAGCTACTGCTCTGCATGAACATAGAGGTTATCACCTCTATAAGGCTCTGGGTGAGTTGTCCCTCTCACCCCTATGCTGTGTTTCTGCTTTGCTGCCTCACAAGGCTGGAGATTGCATCTCTGGGACATGCAGCTGGCATTCTGGGGATGGCTCAACCAATCAGATCTGTTGCTCATATTTATGAGGAAGACCCCAATATATCTCCACAGCAGTCTCACAGTATAATGCAATAAAGATTCCCCTTATGGCAGAGATACATTTATTCCAAGGTAGAGACCTGTCTATATTGCATATAAGAGCTATGTATAAGAATT
Organism: Aleadryas rufinucha; assembly: GCA_013397815.1. Lineage (NCBI taxonomy): Eukaryota > Metazoa > Chordata > Aves > Passeriformes > Aleadryas > Aleadryas rufinucha. The sequence goes on from VZTH01005091.1 coordinate 59,185, forward strand.
TTAAGAGCTGACTCAGCAGACCTGCAAGAAACACATTCCTCTTGATATTTTATGATAGTTCTCTAAACATTTAGACTTACTGTTGCAAAGAAGCTCCAGTGTACGTGGTCAGTGCACCTGCATTCCTGCAGAACTAGGTCATAAATTCCTTCAGCCTCATTTATCAAGGAGTCAGTAAATTTAGAAAAGGAATGTTCTTGAAACTCTTCTCTGTGATGTCAGTACAGCTCTTCTCAATAGTAGTTTGTCATTTATGTTTGAATATGTGGGAGATTTAAATCCCTCTTGCTTTTGCAAGTCAGCAGTTTACTCTCTCTTCCCCATATCACAGAAACAAAGAATCAACTAGTTTGGAAAAGACCTTGGAGATCATCAGATCCAAAGAGAGGACAAGATGGGGAAATTTTCGATATCAACTTTCTGTGACAGTAGCAGACAATATACACAAAGCACTTGATATAGCTAATTATTTCTATTGAAATTTTTATTTTTACTAGGAATAGTTAACAAACAGCTCTAATGCTGCTAACATATTTGGAGTGAAGAAAAATAGCTTTTCATTTTTTAAAAAATTGTCTTGCTTTGTTCTCCCCAGTATCTTTTTCCTAGGGTTCTTACACCAAAAGAAATTAGTAGCATAAGCAAGTTAACTACTTTTTTGGTAATATAGTGTAATGTTAATTTAATTTTTAGATTACAGGTAAACCTTACAAATCTAAACATACAGGTAATTTGAGAAATAAAATTGCAAGGCTGTAATCAGAAGTATATAAATCACATGAATATCATCTTCTTTAAGGAGATGCTCACATTGTCGCTGCACAAAGAGTTTCAGTATTTAACATTTCTGCTCCTTAGGCAAACTGGCTGCTACTGTCCTTTTCCGGGCTATTAAATGCCTTGCAGCTAAGCTTGGAATTAGACACGTTTGTGCTTGTCGTCCATTCAGTGCAAAGAGCAAGTCCATCCATGCCCTCTTTGCTTCCCTGCGCTCCATCGGTCTGTACCCATCTGTTAGAGCTTTTCTTATCTTATATTTAGACTGTAATACTCTCTTGGGCAAGAGCAGCCTTTTTATCCTGTGTTAATTCAGCAATGGAGACAAGAGGGCCTTGACCCATGAGTAGCATCCCAGGTGTTCCTGCAATAAAATTTATGGTAATGAGGGGCTTTTTCATGGTGTCAGCTAAAGAGTTAGAAACCTGTTTTTCAGTTTTATGCGTTTGGAGTCCAAATCATGCAAAAAAGATTTTGAGATACTACAGGCAGGATATTAATGTCTTTTTAAAGAAATAAGCATTCTCCTCCATAAGCAATACAGGTTATTTTAAAATGAAACCTTTGTTGTCAAAATATGACAAAATATCCCACACAACAAAGCCTTGCAGAATGTAAGTTTTAAAGTTGCTAGCAAAACTTTGTGTCTAAAGGTGTGCAGCATGGCATAGTTGGTAAATTAATCTCACCTCTACCCTGCTGTTCTCACCTGCTCGGGTTTCACCATCAGAGAAATACAGACTAAAGTCTTTTAGTTCTTATGACAATTTCTCATAAGAGTTAATATATTAAAGTTATGACTCAGAATCTGCAAATAAGTTCTCATGGAGGCAATGGCAGTGGTAATCAATACCTTAAAATCTTTGTAAAAAACCCTCATATTGTTTATTTGCAACAGCAAGATATCAAGAGGACTACATTTTTTTAGAAAAGCAGGACAATATGATACACATGTTTTATATTTTCATTCTAACTGCCAGCAGTCTGCAAGAGTAGAGCTGTTTACTTCCAGACTCTGCTGTAAGAGTTCTCTCTGCTTTTTAAATCTGAGTAATGAAAGAAGTGGTCCCTGACAGGTGGTACCTTCCCCTCGCCTGCCATCTTCCCCACTCTGGAAATTGAGCCAACTTTCAGCACCTCTTACCTATACAAATGCATTCTCCCAACTTGGCAAAACAGGGGCAGAAGCCTCAGCATGGAAACTGTTTCCTTTTGTAGGTCTAACTACAAATGAAAAATTAACTTCAGAATTGCAATAAAACCACGCTAATTTCCACCTGACTGGCCTGCATGATCGCACAGGGGATGATAAGGACAGTATGGGGTTCAGTTTGGGTCAGTATAGACTGCTGCAGTCTACATGACATCCGTTTCTCCTTGTCTTCTGTATTAATAGCATCCATGCTGGTTAGATAAGAGCTAAGTATGTTAACACTCACTACAATCCCCTCCTTGCTTGCTCCATAGATTTTGCAGCATTGTCTAAGTATTTTCCTCTGTGTTCTTATCTAAGGAGCCACTGTGTTGTACAGGGACCTGCCTCTGTCAGGGAGCCATGTGATAAATGGTATTGGCACTTTCTTTGCTCTTGCCTTGTCTTAGTTTTTTGTTCCTTGATTCTACAACATAAGTAAATTTTTTCAATACTTTTTTTTTATTAAGTGCCACTTGCATCAAGGAAGTTTAGATCCAAACATATCTGGCTTTTGTGAGCAGGAAATCAACACCAGGGGATATTTTACTCCACATTATATCTAAACATAATAAACAACCCCAAGAATTTGCAGTGTAATAAGAGCTTGATGTAAAGAAAGAATAAAAAGTGAAGAAGAAAGGTGGTGACTCAATGGAAAAGCACACTGTGTTTTTATAGTTGTGGCAGTTCTGAAATAATACCTCTATGTCTGCAGATATGACAGGTCTTTTTGAAGTGTGTGACATAAGGGAATCCTAAGCATTAGCATTTTTATCTCTAGCTCTCTTAAACCTGACAATGAAAAACAATTTAAAATAATTAGGTATAATTATTTTTACAGAATGTGGCTTGTGTAAAACTTTACGTGCTGCAGAATTCATTGACATACTCTCACAGCTTCACATTGATTTCTTTGTCTGAAAGTAGTTACTGGCTAACTTTAAACACTGTCACCTGAAAGTACAAAAGGAACAGAAATATTTTCCAGGGTATAGGAAAATGGAAGAGAGCCTGGAAAGAAAAGACTTGTGAATAATTTCTTCATTTCTGTGCATAAATTATTTTCTATTCTGGCAGCAGAAAACCCCTCTTTTATCAAGCACCTCCACTCTGGTAAAGGGTAGAGAAAAAAGGATAAATAAATAGAAACCAGGAATATACACAAAGGATACCTCTAGATTAAAAATTTAAGGCATGCTTGTGCTACAGAAGAAAAGAAAAGTTATTTTAGTCATTATGGGATGTCTTCAGAATGCAACATGGCATTATAACACCCTAGGATCTCTACCTATGTGATGCGGCTGAGTCGCAGTCCAATCACATATTGAAGCAGCTGCTGAAAAGATTTCAAAATATATAGCAGAGGCTTTGTGGGTTTAAACTGGATTGAAAAGATATAGTTTGAACAGCCAAGACGTGAGCTTCAAAACAGAAGTAGAAATTTCTAAGACATCCTGACAGAACTTCCTATTACACCAATGTGTAAGAGACACTAATGTTTTAGCAAACTGCACAAAGCTCTCCGAGGAGGGTAGCGTAACCCTAGAATGTGTTACCCAACCAAGGTTTTCAGGACTTGGATGGAGCAAGCCATGTTTGACCCGATTTACTGCATGTGATAGTCCTGATTCAGCTATCTGGCTGGTTTAAGTAAACCCCAGAGGATATCTGCAGCCAAGAGTTCTACAGTTCCAAGTACAGCAGTTAAGGGTTAAAGACTCTGATGTAACTTCAAATTGATTGAACAGGGCTTTTATGCACAATATGTTCAACTTTCAATAAATTATAGTGTCTGGTGTTCCCATTACAGAAGCCATGTGGAAAGATCCTGGTGTTTTACCTCTTGGGACTATCCCTTCTGGGCTGTTTACTAGGCAGATTTTTCCCCTATGTGTAGCTCTGAGAATTTCTATTATGGTTGCAGAAATTTGTCCAGATACAGCTTCTGCACTGAGATAAAAACTGCTTTGTAGAATTAATAAATGATATGTAGGTAATCTGTGTTTCAACACAGCAGGATACTTTATCAAATCTCAAGCTTCGTCCACACATCAGATTTTTCCCTTTGACTTAAAAAAATCTCCAAATTTTTTTCTACCAGTTACAAAGTCTCAGAAAGGTATTAATAATGATGTAAAAATTTCACACTCCATTTTATAAGCTACTTTCATGCCTGTTTTTTTCTGGGCTTCAAATCCAATAGGGCATCTCAGTCCTGGGGTATTTGGTGATTGCTAAAACGGTTCAATCAGAAGGCAAAGTATGGTGCGTAAAGGAAAATACAGTTTAATCAAGGAACTGAGCCTGTAGGAAAGAACAGCAGGGAAGAATGGCAGAAAAAACTTACCAAGGCCCAAAGCAGCTAAAATACAAATTGATGTTAATCTAAATGCAAAGGGAATGTTTCAGTTCATCTCAAAAAATTACATTTTGGTTTTACACACCTGGACCTCAAAAACAGTGGTTTGGGTTTACAAACAGAAAATTGAATAATTTCCACAAAGTTAATTTCTATGAATATTCTAAAATATAAATTTATATTTTAAATCCTGAAAAGGTCTGGTATACACTGGTCTGAAATGAGGGATGTTAATAAAGAAAATCTGTTGTAGAAAGTATATTGATATATGGTTTATATTTATTTATATATATTTAACATACAAAACAGGTAAAAAAAGTAGGGTTGAGGTTTCAGATAAGCCTTTGCAAGACCTTAATTTGTAAGTATAGGTCTTTACCATGTACAGACAGGTTTCCACACATACTTCGCATGTATGTTCTGGTGATTAGTTTTGCACTTAAAACCCTCTCACAGCAGTTAAATTTCTCTGTGTCCAATCTAACAGACTGACAGACACAGAAAATACTATGTGCCTCTGCTTATACGGTACTAAAATAATGAATATTTATATTTATCTGAAAATAGGATTTCTTCAAAAGCCAGATGAACTTTCTCTCATTTGTACCTTATTCAAATGTCTAATGCAATTAGAGAAAAAAAAAGTTTTCTTTCATTAATATTTCACACCATAAGCTTCTCCAAATTTGGCTTCATATATACTATTTCACACCAGAATTATTTTCACCATTCAGGTAAGGTATCCAGCAGTCTTTAAATAAATATCTTTTTTGTTGTTTTGAAATACATAAGCACATTAATTCTAATTTCTTCATGATTTTAGTGATTTTATCTATATTCGCTCTAACAAGGCTAGATATTGTGAACCTCAAAAAATTCATGGAAAATTTGCACATTGCGTGTACAATAAAATGTTACTTTCACAGAGGAGTAGAACTCTTAAGGATTATAAAAGGCCATAAAATTATTTAAAAGCATTTCAATGTTAGATATTCTCCTGGGATTAAAATTTTCTGTTTGAACTGCTTTAGTGTGTTTCATCACTATGCAATGCTTCAGTATTTTGGTATATCCTTGTCCTTTTCAAAGTACGTGCAATGTAATAAGTACTGTTTGTAGTCATTCATGAGTACTTTGAAAAGTTTCATAGCTTCAAAGTGATCATCTTATTTTGATTGTCTAGTTTATTCCTATTTATTATTTCTGTATGACACTCCAGGGGCTAATTATTTTATATAGTGCTGCAAGAAACAACCCAAACTAGTTAGCTGAGTCTCTCAGTTATTGATATCCCAAAATAATTCACAAGTGTGGTAACCATCACCCATTTCCTTCAAATATTAATTAGAAGTGAATTTTCAGTCCTACTCCCCACCAAAAAAAAAAAAAAAAAGAAAAAAAAGAAAAAAGAAAGACAGATGAGTGTACAGGTATTTCTATTCCACACAACAATGGACTTTCAATACAGGTACCAAAGGTCAACACAGCATTACAATTTATTTTGCTGAATTGAAGATACCAGCACTCATGCATGGCATAAGTGTATTTTTAAATTCTTTTTCTTAAAGATGACTCTTCAAAACCAGAAAGGACCATAGCTCCAGAGGAATGGGTTCTGTTATTACTAATGACAAAAAATGAGGAAAACTGATAATCGAGAGCATAGTGAAACAGACTGGAAGAGAAATTAAAATCAAACATTCAGGTACAGAGATGACAGACTGAAGTGAACAATTGATCACTGCTAGTGAACGATGTGCTGTGTGATGTAGTCAGCACACTGTACTTTCCTGCTCTGCACAAGGATTCATAAAACTACATGTCAGTTCTGACCTGATGGATGTGTGTGTTTGGAGCAGTGAAACCAGACCAATATTTTACAGTAGAACACAGTTCTCTTGGCTGAGATCCTTGGAAATTTACAAGTACTCTTTCTGGCAGTGAGGAGGATTCACTTAGTTCTTACAGTGCCACAAAACAAACTGAACTGCTGTTCCCACTAAAGCAGACCAGGGAGTGCTGGGCACCTGTGCTGAACCTTGCCATCTGCCAGACAGCACAAGAGCAGGTGCCAGCTGCAGCCTTTCCCCAGACTCCAGTTGCAGTTCATTAGTACTAGCTCTTCATAAGCTGAACATTTGTTGAAATTACTGAAAGCTGTTTTGATATAGGTCCAGGCTCAAACTCCAGAAGGTAGGACTAGAATACAGAAGTAGGTACACATACCTGCATGCACCAAACACTTCCATCATTTGGATCCAAAACCTGATCATTCCTTAGCACTACAGTTTTACCATGTGTCTTCTCTTAGCTGATTTTCCTGATAGCCCCGCTACCTGGGGATTTATGACCACACAAAACCTCAGTCTTCATATTTTTTTTCTAACTAAGTTCCTGGTTGCCACGGTTGCTAATAATATGTTGTGAACATGAGTCTCATAGTATTCAAAAGCAGACTGATAATCACACATTGTAAAAATCTCATTATTTTTCATATTTTTTTTGTTATGGTTTTTGAATGCTTAGTTTTAGTAAAAAATGCTCGTGTCACGTTCAAACCCAAGTTTCTAATCCTTTAGCAGAAGGAAATGTTGTACAGAGATAAAGCTGGAATGATCTAAGATCATTAATAGTGAAGACAATTAATATATAAAAAATAAGAAAAATAAACACCAAGCCTCTATCTCAACTTTCATACCAACTCTTCTGTCATGTCTATGCATTTAATTAATTTTGCTTTGCAAAAATGCATTCATATTTACCTGCTTCTATAGTACATTCTGAGACTTAGTATAATATGAAAACACTAGGAGTCAAAAGTTAATCATTACTTTGACAAATTATGTATTGTATTGATCAAGAATGGAAGTACTGGCACTGATTTTTCCAATACGATTTCTACTTTTATTTACCCTATGGTTAGGCTGGGTCTAAGAGGACCAGAAACTTGTTTGTTCACTAGCATACCTTATTTGTGAAAGAACCAGCGGATTCACACATACTTAAAAATAGTCTTTCTTCTGAAAAGAAGATAGCCCGAGTTTTAACCTGAAAAAATATAACAATGCCACAAGTATCTGTTGTCAAGGATATTCTTAAATCTCTACCTTCAGAATTCCTGGCAAAATTGCTCAGGACCTTGTGAAAACTAAAACTGGCTGCCTCTGGTTTCTTAGCATAAACTAGGAAAAAGCTTCCTGGCACTAAAACTTCCCAGGCTGTTGAAACTCAAGAGAATCACAGGTAAAGGTCTCTCTGTATAGGTATTCCAGCTTGATGCTGACTTACAAAATTCTGACAAAAGTGAAGCAACCTGGGAACCACAAAGGACTTGGGCAGAATTTAGGAACCCGAGCTCAAGATTTTAACCTGAAGTTTGCATCTAAGACATAGGTTATCTACGTTTTGGAAAACCCATTTCAGCCAACTTCCGCATCAGGCCAGAAGTGCCACAATCTTTACATGATTAAGACACTAGGGGATCGTCTCCTATCTGCACTTGGTGGGGATCTTCCTGTCACCTTGTCCCTGCATCTAAATTTCCTGAAGGACTCAGGGGGAAAGGTAGTTTTGTGAATTCAGGCTGTTCACTTCAGCCCAACTTGAGACATAATATCTGAGTGAAAGGCCCTGAAGGCACAGCCTTATTTTCAGCATTTCCTATGGGCACCACTCAGGTGCTGTGCACCTTTTTCTGTACCTAACTCTATCACTGAGAGCTAATTGTGGGTATTCACTGGGAGTCAGGATCCGAGTCCTTTTGAAGGCTCTGACTGCAAGAGTGTGATAAACAAAGTGTGTCTGGGAAGTTTTGTATTGCAGAGTATGTGAAACTACAGTGGCTCAGTCATAACTGAGTTGTTGTTTTCAAAAGTGCTCTAAATTAAAAAACTAATAGAAAATGAGTAAAAACCTGACATTAAACTTGAGGTATTCAGTTGAAATAAAGATTTAAATAGCTAAAGAACAATATTCTTTAACAGGCCTGATTTTAAAGCTCATTCCAAAGTAAATATTTATTAAATATAAAAGCACAGGGGTGTTTTTTACTGTATTTTGCATTGATAACAAGCCCTCCATAGTCAGAATGTTGTGTTACTGTAGGACTAACAAAAAGTTACAGCTAAATTTCTGGTGGAGAGGAAGGAAATTTTTTTTGAGACAGTGACACAAATTATACCTGACAGTTTTGACTATCTAAGGGAGCCAGCATCCTGACTCTTGGCCCTCTCCTAATCTCCTCACTACACTCGAGACAGCTGGGTTTCAACAGCTCACGTGGTTCTCACAGAATGAATGCCTTCAGCAACAGGAAATATTTTCAATATTATCTGTTTCCCTTAGAGACAGATAGAAAAATCATTTTCTCATATTTAATAAGAACTTGAATAGCTCAGTGTATATTAATACAAAACAGCAGTCAGCAAATAAAGAGCCATGCCTATATCTGATGCCAGTTAAACTATAGAAATGGGAGCCAATGGCATTGGAATGTTAGGATCAGCCAGGAACCTAAACACAATCTAGCCTCTACTCCGTGTCAGCTAACACAAAATTAACCTTTTTTTTTACAGGTTGGTGAAGATCATGCCACGTCTCAGGGAGACATCTGTTTCACTGATGAGAACAAATGAGGAGAACAAGATGAAATGTAACAGAGAGGGACCTGAAAATGCCAGAAGGGAAAAGCAGGACAAGAACTGTACCACTGTCTCCAGTGGGTGGGAATGATGTGTCCAGGAGTCGTGGTTTTATCAGACTTTAGAGTCAAGATGCTGCACATGGAACAACTCTTTCCTAAGATGGGAGAACTTGCTGAGGTAAAGGTTTCCAGCATCTAAAAGCAGTGCCCATACTGTGTATCTTGCAAATAATGTAATCAGTTAAATCTAGCAATACTACAGCTAAGCAAGACATCCAGTTTTTAACATTATGCTGCATTGATATTTGTCCCAATGCCACAACATCATGACAGTTCATCAGTAATAGACCCAGACACCACACCTCTCTCACTGTGCAACTACGTGGCTACATTTGTGAATGTAACCATGTTTTTAAATTATTTGCAACGGGACTGCTGCCTGAATAAGGACAAAAAGTGAAATAAAGGCTTACAATTAGGTCCTGCAAGAACAAAGAAAATGCCATTTTCAGTTCTGGGTATTTTCATAGGAACAACTTTATCACTCCCATTGCCCCAGTTCAAATGCAAATTAAGCACCACGTTTGTTTAAATTAGCTAGAGAAATAAATACACAGAAGCAAATGCTGCTAGATCTGGGCTATGGTGCATATCTGATGGCACAGCAAGGTTCAAAGTATTATGTTAACAGTACTGCAGCTTTAAAATGTTTGCCTTAAGCATTAGCAAATCTTGGTCTTGAAATCTGTGCCACAGGCTTCCTGAGGAAGGACTAAATGGAGTAAATAAAAGCTAAAAGCTTTTTTCTCCCTCTGCCTCTCCCCCCGAAAATAGCAGCAAACATAAAAAGCAAACTAATCTTTTCATTCCAGACATAATTTTCCTTTCTTAGAACAAACCCATTCCTATATTTCAGTTCTTCCATACGTTGCAGCATCCATACTCATGGTGCCATACTCAGTTTTTCAGGTGGACATCACCTGAGACATTCCAATGAAGAATAAAAAGTAGAATTTCCAAGGAAGTGACACATTTCTTTTAATTAAAAATGTATAGGAAAAAAAATTTTGTATGGTATTTTTTAATGTTGTTCATTAAAAAGCCTCTTAATGGCCAGAATAAACTTTGTGTGTGATGCATTGAGGGAAACTTGAGTCTCCAGTTCTGGTATTAATGTATCGAAATTAAAAGTTAAAAAATTAAAACCCGTAATCAAAGAATAAGGATGATATTCTACTGCTTTGCCTGCAGCAAGAGATCTCTTTTACATGCTCTCCAAAACAGCACAAATTTTTCAACTGAGGTCTTCCTTTAGGAGAACAGAATATCGTCAGTGTCTTGCAGTAATACTACCTTAATTATACTCCAAGCAAGATTTCTCCTGCGTGCATTATTTGCTCATGATTTATTATGATTTCCAGATCTCATTTTACTTTGCTTAATCACCCATACTCTAAATTACACCTACCATTCTCCCTTCAACATATCCCCAGAGTGGATGTTATGAGGCATACTGAATTTGTCATTTGAAGTTTTCTTAAGGTGAAAAGAAAGGCTAGCTGCATATAATCACCAGAATAGCAAAAGATACAGAGAGGACCAAGTCTCAATTTCATTGGGTTTCATCAGCAAGCAGTTTGCATGTGGAGAGCAATAGAATTTGTACTGATTGAAAAAATTGCATGATATAACTTTTTGTGCTCATATATGTGACACGTAAGCTTAACCAGAAATTTTGTCAGTGCTGGAGTGCTCTGTGCAAAACAATGGCTTCATGACAGATATCTGGAGTTTTCTGAGCTCTTTTCTTTAAACCAGTGTCTAATACTTTAACATTTTAAAACCATTTCACTTAAAAAACCCCAAACAAACAAAATAATCCAAACAAATCCCCAAAGCTATAAATTATTTAACCTAGCTCTAGAACTAATATCTATAGGAGCATTACAGGGGTCATTGCAGTATAATTTTTATTATAAATTTATAGCATCTAAATACTTTAGAGACCATCCATGAAGGTGGTGGAACAGCTTTCCAGGCAAAAATGCAAACTCACACATTTAGGAAAAAAAACCCTAAAAAAATGCCTGGCTGTAAGCCCAATAGAAAAGCTCTTTTTCCATATAAAAGGTGAAAATCTGAGAGCACACCCCACTAAGAAGTGCCTCGACCCATCCAGTGTGGAAATGCACTGCCTACAGGTGTCCAGGGAAGATCCCTGATTGTCACAGGTCAAGGTATGTTAGTGGTGAGGGGCTGTTAAGGAGTGGTTCCTGCCGAGGAAGCCCACTGGAAGAAGATCAGTGTGTGATAACCCAAATACAACACTTTTCACTGAGACACAAATGGAACTTCTGGGAAATGTCTTTGTTCCAGTTAAACTGGGACTGGTTCTAATGAGGTTGTTGGGACATTTGATTATTACTGCCATTGTCCAAGAAGGACAAAACTGATGGGTGAAGGTTAATGTTTTCATAGCAGTAAAAGCCAAGAACCCCAGGGTATATGAGGAGAGTTTTCTGAATGTGGCCTTGCCTGAGGGAAAAGGGAGCACGGCCAACAGCCCTACCCAGGGAGCAAGGATGCAGCCCACCATCATCATTTGGATGGCAATGAATGCTTTGAAAGCAGCTATTGTTTGTGGCCTACATAAGCTGACAAAGTGCCTTCAGAGCTACTTCTCACCAGAGAGACATTATTATTATTATCTAGATTTGTTTCTCTGTTAGAGGTATTTGACCAATTTTTGCACAGTGGGCTTTCTTTGTATATTCTCCCCTAAAGCTGCAGTTTTTTCTTTCAGAAGTTTGCACTCTATAAGGAGTTCAGCAGCAGGTCACAGACCTGGTTTACAAATGAAAAGAGAAATAAACAACCAGCTTTGAAGAAGAAGAAAAAGACTCCACAAATCTTTAAGTAACCTATTGAAAAACTAGAAACACATGTTTCTTGGACTTTCTTCTTTGTCTCTTCCTGACCCAGCATCCTCACTTCTCTGAGGTCAAGCACCTTTAACATGATTGTCATTTTTCCCTCAGATTTATCATTAGATGATATTTAGACAGATGGTAACGGGGTTAAGAGAAAAGGAAAAAATTAAAGGAGATAAGAATAGTACAATCTGTGGTTTGAATGCACATCACTGAACCTTTGGTCACAGGTGTCTGCATTATTTCCCCCACACCAAGTATTTTTTCTCTTGGGAAACTCTGCCTCACCTTTAGATAAACTTTGTTTATGGACGATATTTCTTTACAAAAACTGAAATTCTTAGAATCTGAAGAGCTAATCTGGAACACTCAATTAAATCAGAAGAATGCTGTGGTAGAAACTAAACATTACACCAAAACTGAACATTCCATTGATAAACACCTCATCTGCTCTGCAAAAACCAAAGCCTGCAAATCCCCTAGACAATCATTCCAAAGGGAGTTTTTAACTTGAAGACATTTCAGGGCCTATCTGTTTCAATGTATAGGAAGAAATCAGCACACTTGAGGGAATGCTTTTGTTGATGCATTTTCCTAATGTGCAAAACCAGGATGAGTTTTCTCATCTATTTTTTTACATAGTCTGTCTAGCCATTTCCTATACAGATCCTGAATTTTCCAAACTCTGAATCACACTTAAAAATCTAAAACTCTTTCCTATTTTTTCCAACTGATCTTTATTTTAACCTTCTTTTTCAGATTGACCCAAAATTCAGAGTGCCAATCTCTTCCTTTCTCTACAAACAGCACTAAACAATGTCATAAGAACAAAACCTGAAATATTGAGTGACTTCTACATGTACTTTTATATATTTACACACATTTATGGATATATACGCATGTGTGTATGTATATGTAGGAAGGAAGAACTTACCTATGTCCCAAGTAAGTGGGTTATTCTGTTCCATCTCCCTTTTCCCTATGACATACCAGATGCAGGCCATCCAGTGAGCAAGCAAGGCAAACATGGACATGAGAAGCGTGAGAACGATTGTGCTGTGCTGGGAGTAACGATCCAGCTTCTGAAGGAGACGCAAGAGGCGCAGCAGCCGCACTGTTTTTAGAAGATGGACAAGGGAAACCTAGGAGAACAGGGAGAGAAAACCACTTGTCAGCAGCTAAACAACTTGTCAGCAGCTTTCTTCTACCACACAGTTCTCTTGTTTCAATGAAAGGAAATTCTAAAGCTCTATGAGATTTTGCGCACTCTTCATTCAGCTGCATAGCTGACTAGACTAAATCTTAAGACAGCAGAGAATAGCAAAGAAGATGCTTTTAAAAAAAGTGTTATATTTCGATGTGTAAATACATAATTATTATTTCTGATTTAAACCAAACAAACTTGAAATACTAGATCTTTCATGCTGTCTTTTTTTCATGCAGTCTTCTTTAAAATTCAGCTTAAAAATTTGTTTTTGTGAAAAATGGATTCTTCCCAGCTCTAGAAGAGAAATACAGTTGTCAAACTGACCAATGTTCATCTGATCACAGTATGAAACCACAATATAAATCTCCAAGCACACAATGATTTTCAGCTTCACCTAAGAGTACACCTAATTTAACTGTCTATGAGATGAAACGAGTTTATAATTTAGCAAGGAAGAGGCAATAACAAATAGCAGATATTTTGCAGAACAATAAAACAGAGAAATTAGAGAAGGCTCCGATTTGTTCTTGAGATTTAAACCCATGTTCAGGGACCTGGGCCTATCTTACTGCTCTGTAGTAGTCCCAAAAAGCTTCCATTAAAACTTCTAATACTGCTTCTTAAACCCCTTAACTAAAATATTATTGCCTTTCAAGTTTATGTTGCAAAAACAGCACCTAATCTGCTCAGCACCCTAAATGTACTTCAGTATATATACCATATACTTATGAAGTATATGGCTCTGGCCTCAGAGCAGTTCCAGCACAAAGGGAGGAGTCTCTGGATGACCCTATACCCTCCAGAGCATCCTGAAGCCTACATCCATACCATAGTGTGCACAGCCCACAGTTTTGCATGGAGTGTGCTTGGCTCATGTTCCAGCTGTTGGGCAGTGTTAGCAAACAATATACAGACTAGGATCCAAATACTTTTAATGTATTTGTCTAAGATTAAATAGCCATAATTTTCATTAACAGTAAGCTTTTTTTTTCTTCCTTCATTAATGAGACAGTAGGATTAATGCCCAGTTGACACAGGATACCTGCATCAGCTAGAAAAGAAACATCAGACTTGACGTGTCTTGCTGCAGCACTCCCAGAGCACAGTAATGAGCTCTCTCAAAAGCAAGTCTAAAAACACAGCTCAAACAATATCCTTTTGCTTTTGCTACTCCAGAGTATCCTGAAACCTTTCTGTTTCTGTTACCAAAGCTAATAATTTGAACTCCAAATTTTAGGGGTGTGCCTTTACTAACAGCTAGATCTGAGGTGACCGATAAATTCTGTAACATCAGGTGTTTTTGATTTGTTCAAAGACTTAACAACTCATTGATTTTATTCCAGTCTCAGGAATTAAGTAGGTGGGAAACCTGTAAAGAAGAAAATAAGAAATCTACAAGCATTGTTTCTTTTTGTCACTACAGTTTTGGTGGTGCACGTATGCTCTCCCATGAGCCTCTTCAAAGGGCAATATTTGCAGCCCATTATTTAACGTGTTTTTTTTTTTTCTCAAGAACCTTTACATTTTTTCTCATGTACATAGTAAGGAAAAAAAGAAAATCAACAAAAATATGACTTTTTTTCGAAATATGCTGTGAAAATAAGATCCAACGTTTGAGCACACAAACAAGGTTGTTTCTTGCATTTCTTTTCCTCATCTTATGTCATTCTCCATTTACAGTGTCAGGGAATTAGTTATGTCTGTGGCCTTAAGCCCAAGAATATCTGCAAGTCTAGGGCAGAAGGCTGCAAAATACTTGAATTAATTGCCATGTTTATATTACTACAATCATATAAATTTAATTTATAATTATTCTATGACTGCCATGAAACTATACCACCTGCCTCTGTTTCAGTGGTAATTAATTTCCCATAGTCTCCTTTTCTTCTCTCTCATCAGCTTGTTTGAACCAAACATGATTCTGTTGCACTTACAACGTAAATGGGTCCCTATTCATGACTGACTCTTCAAGGTGTTGTAGTAATATACAGACATTTGTATAATGATTTTGTATATAATGATTGTATTTGTGCTATGGCCTACACATTGGAGCCTTCATCTTCCCATGGGAACCTGTGTTCTAACACATCACAATTAAATAATGATAACTTTGATGAAATTATTTTTTCTTTTTTTTAGATTCCTACAAACAAGAAATTGCAAAAGGACTGTTACAATTGTATGTGTGCCATGCCAATTATCAGTCTTGCCTAAATTCTGACTATTTTTGTTAAGGTACAGATACAAAGACAGTGAATCATATATCATAATACACTTTTTAATGCGGAGGCATGTTTCATTTTAAGGCTTAAGGACTGCCCCATTTCAAAATAATTTCTTCATAAATTTGGACACAGATGTAATTAATCATGTATTATTGCACTGAGTTTTCTCATTAGTCATGCCAAACACTCTTCTGGTATTGTGCCCAATATGTCATTGGAAGATCTAAAATGCTATCAGGCAGCTTCTTTTTCTATGTCACAAATTTAGGAAGACAAAATAAGGAGTCAGCACTCATACTTGTGCCTGCATAGATTTTTCTTTGCCCACAGATATAAAATCATCAAAATTTTCCATTTTGGTAATCATTTTAGACTAGCTGGGTTAACCTTTTTCTGTCAAAAGGACACAGACAAAATTTTATCTGAGACTAACACAGAGTCAATCAGCATAGTCCTGAGAAGTACTGACAAAAAATAAAGTTGCTACAAACCAGTGATGAAATTCTCTGCTTGGAAGACTCATCTCCTACATGAAAAATGAATTAATGTAGAAACAAAATACATTTAAAGAAATGACTAGTGCGAGAGATTTTTAATAATTTTTTGTCCACCTGGTTAGTTGATTTTCCTCAAAAAACGATACTCTTGTTCTATAACCATTGATAGCTATACGGAAAGGAGCAATTTGATCATTATAACTAGTGCTTAATGGCCTGGTTTTTAAGGCAACATTTGACACCGTATTTCCCCAAATTAAGGGATCCTTAATATCAGATGAACACAAGGATGGAAGGAGCTGGTGTCTCGGCATGAACTGAGGATAGGCAGGAATGTGCCTGTGGTCTCAGACCTCCAAAGAGTCCCTGATATTAACGGGAGGGCAGAATCCAGGTAAGGTGTAAAGGCAGTAGAGCCAACTCATACAGTTTCACTTCTGTTTCTTTTGCAATATATACAAAGATGGCAAAAGACTTCACAGCATTTACATGCACTCTGGCTCCATCAGTCTCCAGCTGGGGTACGACATATATGTGCCATACATACATAGGTATGTATGGCACTATACCTATGTCTTGCAGAATTTAGAGCATCCCTAAAGTTTTGGCCTTTGTGCCGGGGCCTGAACAGCAAAGGGGTGAGATGCTCCCTGATGCCCTTTCTCACCGTTCTGTTGAGGCAACATCTGAAAGTCGATGAACTGAAAATCTGAGAACAGACATGAGGAAATGGCTTATTAAATCATGAAGTCTGAAAACAGCACAATGTGATTAACACCTCCCCCCGTTCTTGAAGCAGTTGATAAGTCATTGTTATCTTGAGGATTATATTAACAGTTGCCAAGTCTTGCCATGATAGGAGATATGATATAGTAAGGCACTGTTTTCCCATCAAGGAATCACACAGAGATCTTATTAAGGGAAAAAGTTTAAAAGCACAACAGACAGGAGACGTATATTAATCATATCATAGTAGCATTTTTCATATTGTGATATTTAAACTGTAAAAATAATCATTGGATAGTAGTTTCTTTTCCAGAATTAAATAGGGGAAGCATATCAGTCCTTCCAGTAGGAGGGAAAAAATTGTCGTTGTATTCAGTTTTTTTAAAATTTTCTCTTTGACAGAAAAGGTAAACCTGGTTTATTTAATGAAAAATTATTAATGGAAATTAAACCAACAGCATTATGCTGGCTGTTTGCTTTGAATGTAAAGGATAAACTGAGATAGTAATGCATTTAAATAGATTACCCACCTTTTATAAAAAAAGAGTGAACAACGTGAAGCTATTAACTATCAGGTTTTAAAAATTACTGCACTAGCAGTATTACATTGATGGTTCTTTATGTAATAAATGACATGAAAACTGAGTTCATTGAAGGAAATGGAACTAAATGATAAGATCAAACATGATACCTTACATGGGATCCTTCCTGCCTAGTGTTTTTCTATTTTTAAAATTTTTTCTGATACGTGTCTAACCTATCATCTCTGTACTTGTCTGTAACTCACTTTTAATGAAATTGACATTGAGTGTATCTGTTTACGGTAGATCAGAGTTCTGGGAATTAGAAAGTGGACAGCTAAAAACCTTAGTCTCTTACGGCAAAAGTCCACAAAATTAAGAAACCTCTGCCAACATTTTTTTTCAAAAACTAAACTTCCTGATTCAGAGGAGCAGGAGGTGTTTGCATTTTTTGGGGGGGGATTGTTTGCTTGTTTGTTTGTTGCAATTTTCCTCAGTAGATCCTTACTCTACAAAATCTAATAGGGCTAGCAGAATAAAAATCTTTGTCTTAGCATAAGTAAGCCAACACAAATGTAACCCATCATAATTGTGACATCACCTGACATTAGAATAAACATTTTTCAAAGCAGATTAAGCCTTTTGTCATTACATTCCTAAAAAAAAGATGAGTTAAAACCAAAGTTGAAGTAAATGACAATTGTAAGCAATACAAATTAGAACACACAAAAAATTAGTAGTAATTTTTTCACTAAAATTCCCAGAAATAAAGAGAGAGGATTCCTGGCTAAATAAACATGCTGACTGTAACAATGATTTATTTTACCACAGTAAAAATTTATGAGTCTTGGAAAATTAAGAACTGAATTTATGCATCATAAGAGAGCAAAAGCCATAGCAAACTGTATTTGAGTACAGTAATTAGACATGAAGCTAACATAGATGCAACTGTTTACAAAGAAAAGATATTAGAATTAAAAAATTGGTACATCCAGTGTGAAAATACAACACAAAACTGTAAAACATACCAAGGTATTTTAGTTAATTCAGTTTTAGTCTCCGGATCTGGGAAAAAACCCCCACATCAACACAGCTTCTTGAAAAAAGAAAACAAATTAGAAGACAGGTTAGTACTTACCACAGTGACGTTGAAAGCATAAAGAAGATCAAAAGGAAGTGCAGCAATTAAATCAATGATAAACCATGTAGTCACATAGTGGATACAAATAGATCTTGCTTCAAATATCACTTGGCCAGACTTGCTGACATATGTTGTTCGGAAATTTAAAATAATATCTGCTTGACAAAGAATGAACAGAATCAGATACAGTGATTTCTTGATTCCTGGGCATAACACCAGGAATCCAGCATAACACTGATTGTTTTTCTTCTGGATCATAAATACCAGATGAATAATCTAATACAGAAACAAAAAAAACCATAATGGTAAGAGATGCACATACACAGAGTTAAACCAATTAATGCATTATTCTTTTCAAGGAGTAAACAGAATGTCTAAAACATTTATAACTCACTGATTTAAAAGAGGGCTTGAATGAAAAAAAACCACCCACACACACTGATGTTTAAACTGTACCAAATATTGATATTTTTCTAAATGGAAAAAGTAAGGGTATTATTTTTGTCCATAAAATTTATTTACATTTATTTTGAAATAAAAAATCATGAATTATTTTATTTAAAAGGTGTAATTTAAGCTCTTTTAGTGATAACAGCTCAGCACAGATGACAAATATCATCCTCAAGGATAACCATTTGTTTATCAACTGAAAAGTGCTGAACACACTTGAACAAAAGGCTTTTCAGGCTATGGTGGAGATCATAAAAATGATATGAATTGCTTGGTGACTTGTGTATTTTGTATGTTCCCATCTAACAATCCAGGATGCGTGTCTTTCAATATGAGATATACTTTTGACATGTCTTGCCAAAACACATCAGTACTCAAAGAAAAACTCAGGTCTTGACAACAGAGTCTCAATTATTTTCATGTCCTACAAGACATGAAGACTATAATCTGTCCCCAAGCTATGCACCCTGTTTCTACTAACATTAGTGAAAACTACTTGTGTAACTTTTACAGTTACACTACTTGTGTAACTTTTACAGTGTCAGAAAAGAGTGCAGCCAACCATAAAGGCTGGTGTTTTATAGTGAGATAGCTTTAGGGGGAAAAAAAGAGATTGATTTGCATTTCTGCCTAGAAGTTCTTTAGGTAGGCTACACTAAGATTGCGTAAAGTATGACCTTCTCGTCAAGCCTGCTAATCATAATATGCAAGAAGACAGGAAAAAAATTTTTCCCCCCCACTGAGAGCAAAGAGAAGAAGAGAGATTCAGCACACAGAGAAAATCATGTTGGATCATTCCTTTGGGATATCAGAAAAGATTCCTTAAGGAAAAATTTTGATCAGATCCTACGTTCTAATGTTCTGGGTCTGGAAAATAATTATTTGCCAGGTTTCACTAGCAGAAAATTTTTATGCTGTCTTCTGCAGTTTACAGCTAGACAGTCTGCTATGATCATTTGTCATGCTGGCTAACCTGTATATTGCTAGTAGTAAACTTATGGTATTTCTAACGGTTTCACCTCAGCCACTCCCTCCCTTTGACCCAGTACAGTCAAGTCTCCTAAACAAATGAAATCTTTGGAGAATTTCTCATTGTTTTGGCACAGTGTTGATCCTGCAATTTTTTTAGGATTTAGTGCAAAACCTTAACACAAAGTGACCTAGACACATATCAGAGGCTATCTGGTTCCACAGACTGAGGCCTTGCAGGTTATAATTGGTTTATGGTTTAAGAACTACTGTTTTCATTCAACAAAGTACTCAGGCTGAACAGAAGATATAAGTAAAATCAGAGATATAATAATTTTAGATTACCTCATGAAGTAGCCTCAGCTGGCCCTGCATTCTTAAAGCTACAAAAATATTATGAAATTTTCAATAATACAATTAAGATGGGAAAATAGCAAAATTTCATATGATTCATAATAAGCAACAGAGTCAGTTCGACTCCACAGGTACTTCGTAGAGACTGTTGGTTACTAGCCACATTTCCAGATCAGTATGGCAGCATCAGTCACATAAAGAACACTTTCATGAAGATTTGTTTGATAGAGGTAAGAAAGAAAAAGGTATTTGCATCACTAATATTTTGATACTTCTCATTCTCATTTGTCTCAGAAACTCCAAAGTGCAGTTATCAAAGTCAGAAAAAGTATTTACTTATTTATTGTACATTAGCATTGGTAAAACAACTAAAGCTTTAACAGAAGAGGAGATAAATTCTTGCTTTAAATGTAAGACATCCAGTACAGCAAAGGCTTATCAATGGGTGTATGCAATTCACTGTTCAAGATTGAAGAGATTAGGGGTTTTTCTTCACTGCACCCTTTTCTGCCTTCCTATCAAAGCAATTTAGGACAACAGCCCCAGATAATAGCCATATACAAAGAAAAAAGTGAATAGGAAATGCTAAGTGCTTCTTTCTGCATCCAGCTTATTAGATAAAAGTCCAGAGGGCAAGAAGTAAGTGTGATCCATCTTGTATTTCTTGACAATTTTCTGAGCTATACTTGGGTGTAAAGAGTTTCTTCATCTGATCAATTTTATTTACACTTAACTGCTGTGCTAAAGTACTTACTGAGAAATCTGTAAATGAAAAAAACAAAACCAGAACTGCTGAAGCAAAAAAATTCTAAGACCACAATAAAATCTTTAACACAAGTCTAGAAATGACCATTTCTTCTGAGAGATTGTATTATTTCTAGGAATTATATATTCCACAGGTTTTTTGGGATTTCTGTTTAAAAAGTGGAAGATTTATTTTTTCATTTTTTTATAAAAAAGTTTTATTACTAATAATATCTTCTGAAAGTACCAATGCATTATTTAATATTTTAGAAATTGTTTGTTGATCTTATTGTGCAGTAGCTTCTATGAACTGATGACAATTGAAAGAACAATTTGAAATTCAACACGAGCATCAGTAAGGCAAAGCTTTGGAGATTCCAGATAATTCGAGAGCATCAAAACGAATGGTTTTCTCTAGTGCTGAGTTTGTTCCAAATACTCTGAGATGAGGTGTGTTTTAATCCTTTCCTACAACATGAAGGGCAACAATTTCAAGTTTACACCTGTAAACCAGGCAAGAGGGACGTTTAATCTCTGAGGTGATTCTTAAAGCATATATGAAGTTACTCCAATATATTTGGATAATTAGTGGGTCAACATTTTTCTACAAGAAATACATTTGAATATACTATCTTTAAGTATGCCCTAACAACAAACTTCATCCTGTGCAAACTTCAAGTCTAAAGTTATGTTTGATATGTTTGTTGCAGGCTGGTACATGGACTGCAATCTCTCTTCATCTTTAGCACCTCTCATAACAAAAAAACCAAACATTAATAATAAAGATTATTACTAAAGTAAAAGAATCTGAATTTACTTTATTGTAAGTTTTTTTAATGTAAGATGGGAAAGCATCACTTTAAATGATCTTGTGAGCTACACAGACGGTGTCATGTGCTCAGGAAAGCAGAATAGGGCATTTAAATAATGTCTCTGACACAAGAAATGTCATTACAAAGTTATCTAAAACTAAAGCAGGAGTAACAGCAGAAAATATCCAACTTCTTAACTCATTACACCTGTCTTGAAGCACAGCACACATTTTTATAAAACACAATATTTTTCTTGATGTAGAGAGGGAGAAAAGAGTGAAACCTCTTTATTCTTGTCTTCATTAGGAAGAAATTTGGGTTCTTATTTTGTTACATAATTCAATTTCAGTTCAAATTAGACAGAAAAAAGTCAGGATTCAAGAAAATTAAAGCTCAATATAAAGTCTAGACTATCCTATTGACTTTGAGAAAGGTCCTTAAATAATGTTTAACTACAAGGTCTTTTCCCACGAGATTTTTACGGTGTTTAACACAGGTACATATTATGTTAACAAACACCAATGTGTCTTAAGCCAGTCATGATCTCCTCCTTCCCCACTCATTTCTGTGTACACTGCCATGTGTGAACCTTGAGCACAGAGTGTCAGTCTTCCAAGCAGTGAGTTATTTTTCTTCTGTTGAACACAAAGGTGAACTTGACCTGAAAGCACTCAACAGGGAGAACCCAAGGTCTCCAGTTTCAAGAGGCTTGGAACAAGGAATCACATTGCCCGTGCACACCGTGTAGGAATACGGGCTTCTGCTCCACACACTCTCTGATCACAGTTCCCTGCTGATGCAATTACTTTCTGCTTTTTGAGTTCTGTTCCTCTGAGTCCCCCTTCTCTCTACCCTGCAGACTGACCACATTTCCTTACAAGCCCCCCACAACACAGACCAGGAGCCCTCTCAGGCAGTAAGTCCTTAAGATGCCTGCAGAGATAATAAACAGTGAATTTATGAAACCACGACTGTGATTTTTCTCCTGGTTGGATCCCACGGCTAACTAGCCCAATCTGTGTGGATTTTCTCAGTCTGTTATTTCCACTACTGGTAAGGTATGGGCACACATCCCTTAAAAAAATAATCTTGTAAGGAATGTATCTCTAAAACTCATGCAAAGATACACTGAAAGATTAAAGAAAATGCATTTTTGTTAAAATAAAAGCCACCAACTTCTTTTTCAGCCATGAAATGAATTTAAAATTGTTATCTACATATAGTTGGAATTCCTTATTTATTTATCTATTTTGCTCCAATTGAGCTCTTAAACAGTATTCCCAGCAGTAAACACCAGAACACTGGGATCCTTATTACCCTAATGTCTTCCAAGTTTGTCATTATCATGGCTACATGGATCTGTGATATTTTCATTCCAAATAACTGTAGCCAATAACATGATCTAGCTGAAAAGCTTTAAACATTTACTTTCCTTATTCGAGTGTTCTTATGGCTTTTACTCACCTATTGGTTACTATTTTCTTTTTCACAAGCTTCCAGTGCATAATCCATGCCCTAGTAATGCTTGATTCCTAAGAAAAGGCAACTTATTTCATAGTTGGTTGTAAAAGAGCTGGGAAATCTACAAGTCCATAAGGTTTTGAAACTGTTTGGTGACCTCTCTTGGATTAAAGCTCTGTATGACATGCTACATCCTTCACCAAGCCACCCCTTTCTAGATTTCAGATATGCCACTCATTCACACACAGACACATTCACACACAGACACAGTCACACAGTGAATGGTATACAAACACCAATTTGAACTGGTGTTCAACAAAGGGAAAAAAATTACTTTGAATAAATGGAGGTTCTACCTCGTGCGTGATGCAGATTGGTCTCCTAAAGGATATAAAAGGAATAAAAGCCATAAACTGATAGTCATCAAGCTAACCTATTAATCCTTAAGACGTTTTCCAAGATAATACCCCTTGTATAATCTTAAAAGCACAATATGTGTTTTGTATAATCTCAATTTCTAGTCCCTGTTAAAAAAACCAGATATCTGGAGGCCAGCTGAGCCACTTTACCCATAAACAGGATTATTTTACCTGAAGCAGCTGACTTCCCTGTGACAATATTTTTTTTCTCTCTTTAGGCTTGATTGTTTAAAAAATAAATCCTGCTGGGAATAAACATATGACCAAGTTAGAACAGAATAACAATTCAGGATTAGTCAGGTGATTCCATAACTGCTCATGAGATATTCTTAAATTGCAGAAAATGCAATGTAATATACCTCAGTTTAACTGTCTTTCACTGGGAACTAAATGAAATTGAAAAATCCTGTGCCTTTAGGGCAAGTAACATACATATAAGCAGTGATGTTTTATTAGACTGCAGTCACTCAAACCTGTGCTTGAGAACTAGATGATTTAGGTATATCAACCCCATTGATTTTCAGAGCAGACAGTCTTCTACATTATCTCCTTCTTCTAGATGGTATGACTGACTCTTCTCTAATTTCTTGTATTTTTTTCACTTTCCTTTATGTGATTGTACACCAGTTGTCTTTAGCTAGCAATATTCTTCCCAAAGTCCAGGTTCTTTCATTTATCTGATTGTTTTAGCAAATTTTATTTTATGATACAAGGATAATGATGTTAGACTCTGGCCAGACAGCTTTTAGGAAAGTTTTCAGGAAATATTAGTGCCATATTTTTTGAAGAACAATTTATCTATCCCTATATAAACTCTTATTTCTCTATTGTACTGCTGAGATAAAATAGGTGTTCCTAGTAAATTGCCTAGGAACAATTTATTTCAATGGTAGTGTGATTTTTCAGTTCAGCATCTTCCTTCCAGACATCTATAATCACAATTAGCTTAATGATTTTCTTTCAGATGCTGACATGATCAGGTGAGGGAGATGGAATTGGGTTTATGTAGGAAAGGAAAATAATGCTCATCTTACACCATTGTGTAAGAACCTGAGCCATTATGAAATCAAATAAAGCTTACAAGAAAAAAAAACACAACAGAGGTTGAGTTCTAATAAACCAAAATGTAGGGATTTTATGTAATAATATGTAATATATAATAAAATACATACTATATAAATAATATAATCAAAGTAATGTCTTAACCGCCTATTGCAGCTGCTGGAGGAACAGCATTTTTTTCTTCTTTTTTAGAAAGTTATATCAAATGGTGAACAGATATTAAGTAACAACCAGTATAAACTATAGAAAAATTGAAATGAAAATCTAGACCTGTTTGAGAAAGAGAAAGAAATCACTGATATGCATGACAAAGGAAAATTACAGTTTTAGGAAAGAAACACTAATATGAAACTTTAGTTCCTTTGTTGTAAATAGCATCATGTCATTACGAGAGAAGCTAGTAATAATCTTGTGGGAAATCCAGATGTATTCAATGCATCCTTCTTATCTAACTTTGAAATGAAGGAGCAAAGCAAGGTTGTGTCATATCAGATGTTAAATTACAATCCAGTGTGCCTGAACTAAGAGTCAGTGGGTAGCAACATTTTAAAAACAAAACACTTAACAAGATGTCATTTCTGCAGGTTGATGAAAAAAACCTCCAAAATAGAAATATGTAGTTTACAAGGCATAAGTAAATAGAGTTGTGGATTCTTTAACATCTTTGAAGAAGAGCTGATGTTCTTCAGGAAAACATGCTTTAGCCAAATACAGTTTATTTAACACACATGTGTTAAATAGGACATCTATTTAAGACTCAACTAGATTGTAAAAATTTCTAGTTCTTGTCAGAATCTTTGTGAAGTGAAAAGTCATGCAAAACTACATATAACTGAAGTCTCAAAGTATTGTGTTGATATAGGTAACAGTGAGAAGGAAGAAACTGAACTGAATTTTACACAGCTAGAATTTAAAGAAATTAAGTATCCCAAGATATGATGTCTAGGTGCTAATGGACTTGATATGCAAAATGAAATATCAAGACCCATCATTGTACTACCAGGATGGTGTTTTATTAATTAGAAAAATTTGTTATCTTCTACTGCTTAAACAGAAAAAAAAAAAAAGGAATCTCATTGAGGAGCATGATCATTAAAGAAAATTATGGAAAAGAATTAGAATTAGCCCTTAAGCAACTGTACATTTGAAAAGGTAAAAAAATGACTACAAAGTATTCCTCTCCCTCCTATTTTTCTTTAGGTGCAACCTCAAATATAATTTTCTCCTGGTCACTAGCACTCGAGAATATTGTGCAAACAACCCCATTTACTTTATGTGGGCAGTCACAGAGTCTGCAAAACAGATTTTAAAGCCACATTGCACCTCCATTGAAAGAAGCTCTTTTTTAGAAGTCCTGCAGCTTTAGCTGGGTGACTAGGATTCAGATGAACAACAGGAACATGATTAAAAGCTGCAAATTCTCAAAATCTTTACCACATATACGCATGGTATAATGTAACATGATAGACTTCTGAATAAGAGATTTCTGTTAGCATGGAGTAACTATAATTCAGAGGCTTTTTTCTGTTAAAGTCAGCATTGAATACACTGAGCTGTTTTACCAGTCAAAATTCTCCAGTGAGAAGAGTTTATTTACCATTTGACACCAAGTTGCTTATCACTGCAGAGTACATAAGGAGTGGCCGGGTCCCTGTCCTAAGGCAGTGCTATGATGTATGGTCTCAGCCTTGATTCATTCAAGTTTGTCAAATAAACAACACTTTCAGTGATTTTAATGGAAGAAAATCTATTTTTGGGTGTGACGGTTCATAGCCAAAATGAATCCCAAAATCCATCTGTAACTGACAGTCTGATTTGCTCTTCCTTACTATTTGTTCTTACAGTGGAAAAGTAATGTGATATTGAAGTAATATCCAAGTGGAAATACTGTTTTACTTGGGTAAATTATCCATTAATATATATTAAAAAAATGAAATCTGAAGGGATCTTTTGAATGAGTATTTTTATAACAAAAGTCACTCCCTCCAGGAGAACGGCAGTGATAACACTGGATAACATGATATGTTCTATCAAATACCATATTTTGGCTGCTGTAGACATGAATGACCAGCACACCAATGTCAAGAGAGGGGGGTTGTTTCTTCTGCCTACTTCTTTGATTTTTAACCTTTGGGGTTCACCCTTTTTAATTGCTTTCTTTGACAATGAGGATGTTAAACTCTGATTAGTTAATCTCAGTCCCAGAGTAGTTGATACACCAGAAAAGTATTAAATATCATGACCATTATAATAACATACTAAACTGGAAAGGCTTTCTTTCTTATAAACTACGCTGAATCTTTTGAAAATAGATTCAATCCCTGAACATATTGAATAGCTGGACTACATTTTATTGTACAAAGGAAGATACAGACTTTGGAGTCTTGAAAGAAAAGCTAAGATTTGAGATATTTCTGAAAAATGAACTGTTAGCTCTGCTTTGGAAAGAAGCTAGTATGTGTGACTGCAGAAGTGTGAAAGTTTCTACATGGGCAATTTTCTTAATAGAACCTGCAGATGCATGGCAGAAAGAAGCAATTCCAAAGAGTGGAGAAATATCAATCATATGATGTAACTTTTCACTAAATTCAACCTGTGTGAAGCAGACATGGTGGTTGGGTATTTCATGAACAGAGGTCACTTCACACATTGCAGAAAACAATGCAAAGATCAAATCAGTAAAATATTCAGTGGGCAGTGGCATAACTGCTCCATTCACCTACAGTTTTTTACCAGTTCCATGGGAAAACCTGAAATACTTTTCTCAGAACTTACCCCATGCAGTTTGACAGCAATTCACATAGACAATAGCCATAAATCGTACAAAAGAAAGAAAAGAAGACCACACGCTAATTCACAAAAAATATGGTAAACTATTAAGCATCAAATAATTCCCTTGGAAATTACCTAGGTTGTTAGTTAAAGACTTCAATCTTATTGAAAAATAACAACATTGTATTACTATTGTATTATAGGATAGTAAATGAAAAATGCAAATTTTGCCTGATTGTAGCTCTATTGAAGAGGAGTTAGTAGAGGCAATACAAGCAAAATTTTCAGGGTGCCTCCATTACCATAACACTTATCTGTATCTACCTGCAGATACAGAAGTATTTCCATGAAATAATCACTTCTTGTGGCTTATGCTTGTCTCCTTTTTGTCCAGGTTGATGTTTTTGTGCTTGGAAACAGCATCTTGTGTGTGATAAGCATCTCTTCTCCTTACAAGGTATGCAAGGAAGGTTATTGGAAAGGTGTTTAACATGTGGTCTTGCCTACCTCAGTTTGATCCTTTGAGGAAGAATCTTTAGGAAACTTATTGCTGCTTTTCAGTATAAATATTTTGCACTGTTTTTTCACATTACTAGGTAATCCATAGACCATGAATATTTTATTATGACCTTTTCTCTCAAATACTAGGTGTATCAACAATGTCACTCTATCTGTTTACATGTTTTGTTCATTTGCATTCACAGATGAGGCCGTTTGTTGCTTAGAAATAAATTCCCAGAGATAATTTCAAACCACTCCCTTGGTGTCTTCCTGAATTTTAGAATATTACAGCCTTAAAGCACGCTTTCAAAAATAGGATTCAAAACACTGCCATTTCCTTTCAAAATGCACAAGTTTTCTTAGATGTGAGGTCCCCTAGACACAGAAATTGTTTTAAATGACATTCTGTGCACTTGCAAAGATAGGAAATGATGATCATTATAATGAAAAAGAACATGAAAAAAACCACCAAGACTTCCATTTGAAAGCAATCTAATAAAATTTATAGTATTTAATAGTTCCTCATCTTATTCCAACAAATTTCACTCAACATATATTATTCTCAGTGCAATATGTATACTTGAATGACTGTGTAAGCCATGAATGATGATATGAATTTCTACAAGGTTTATACCATATTTTTAAGTCTCTACATATTAAACATCTGAGACTCAAGCACTTCATATGATTTAAAACAGTTTTTGAAAGATTTTTAGTCATTTACATTTGTGATAGATACTAATGGTTCCACAAGTCCCCTTAATCTACAGAGTCGTGCCACACAAATCAGAGCTCTAGCGCTTTTAAACATACTGCTTTAAAAACCAGAAATTGCCGATAAAACACTTTGTTAAATAGTATTTAATGAGAGACAGAGAAATATGAACACAAAGAGAGGAAATCTTAGTGTTAATCGAGATCAATTTTTTCTCTTGAAAGTGTAAGCCATAGATCAAGTCTTCAGATGAGAGTGTGTGTGTGGAGAGTGGAGAAAGGGATGGGTATGTGTTTTTTCCCCACAGTTGGCAAAGTAGTATACTGCAGGAAATCACTTAAAATAACTTCCCAGTCTGTTTATAAAAAGTATAATTTTATAGCCATAATTAGTATCCAGTGTTCGTCTTCCACTAAAAACTAGATGATCTACAAATAGAAAATTGAGCTCATCTCTTTATAGTTGTTCCTGGCCACTGTAGATACCAAATACACAGACCCTTTTGATTCTATCAGCAAATAATGCATTGCCATTACCCAGAAAGCCTATGCATATTTTCACTGAACCATTGCACTGGTCTCAACTCCTGTTGAAGACCTCCTATTGAAATATTCCTATGAGTAAACAATAAAGTATTGATAATTTTTCAGATATTTTTGCTTTCTTCAATCAAGATGTTCAACAAAGTTTTAGAACAGCAAGACAGATCTAGAAAGGCAATATCTGAAAACTGGAATGAAACACTTGCAGCAATAAAAACACTACACTGGATAGTTATGGAAGAGTGAAAGTTATGCAACTGGAAGGTTATTACTAATTAAATTGAATTAACTTGGTGAGAGATTCTCCTGCCTTTTTTTCTCTAGGAGAGAGAAAACGTTAAAAATATTATTGAAAAGTAACCAAGACCCATTATGCTTCTTAGAAGTATTGATATTCAGGCTCCCAGACATACCTATCCAGAAATGAAGGACCCAGCTACTGTCTATACAAATACAGGGGCATAAACCTTGAAGGAAATAGTGCAATAAAGCAGATAATATAGAAATATCCTTTACCAGATGAAACACTTCTTAGGGTATTTTTTAATGATTTTGTTTAAATACATTAATGCTAAAAAGTTTTTCTCTGCACCTCCTTGTGATCTTTGAATACATAAGACAAAAAAATCTGAAACTAAACTAATTCTACTCTGTCTTTGGTTAGAGGAAGCAAAAGATTTATTTACAGGGGGATGTTAGAGAAGGTTTGCGCACATAACAAAGGGGAACTGATATGAAAGTACATTTAAACATTACATCACACAAGTTGTCACAGGAAACATCAAGTGAAAAATTTAGTTTCATATGAGAAGCCCTAATTATGTTCTCACTTCATCCTCTTCCCCAAAGATGTCACAAGATGTGTTGTTATTATTGTTTATCTTCTGTCCGTGTTTTAAAGAGCTTTAAAGGCTAAAGCAGTTAAACCTCTAGCTAGATGTTTCTCTCATAAATAATTTAATTCATATCAATACTCTTACATGTAAGCACCCTAAGTCAGAAGAACACTTCCATATCTATTTTTATCATGCTTAAGCATAGGTTGACACATGTCACAGAATAACAGAATAAGCTGAGATGGAAGGGATCCACAAGGATCATTGAGTCAAATTCCTGGCTGTCCACAGAACCATCCCCAAGAGTCACAACATATGCTGGAGAATATAGTCAGTCTTGGATAACACAGCTAAGAACAAAGACCTTGTCAGATCCAAATAAGTGCTTATGCAAACTATGTTCATAAAAGGAATACTACTCCATGTTCTCAGAAATCTGAATAAAATCAAAGTAGACAGACTCTATTTCTCCAATCCATGACTACTTTTGTGATACCTCAATCTGTGACTACAGAGCTGTAATACCGCTGAAGATCCTATATCACACAGATCTCCCCACTGACTTTCTGAGGCAGCGGCACCATAAGAAGACTTTTTCTCAGCATTTCTCACTGACTTTTCTCAGAGCACATAGATCATCCATCAAAGATGTGCTTGTCAGAGCCACAGAGCAACAAATACCCTGAAACTTATGCTTAAATTTAAGTATGCTGTCAATCTTACTACTTTCAATATAGTTATACATGCTCTGAGACATATTAATTCAACATTTTAATGGACAAAGGACTCTGGAGAGAGGATCATAAACACACTATTTTCTTTAAATTCACTGCAGGGATTTAAATGCAGTATGAGAATGTCCTGAAAATACTCCATAAACCTTACCTCAGAGCTGCGGGTTTAAATCAGATAATAACTTCAGAAAAAAATTATTCTGGAGAAAAATGAGCCATTATTCAGACTGTGGGGGAGGAATATTGGTATTGTACAGTACAGTGATTGTGGTTACCAGTAACATGACTAGGCAAAGTCTCCTCTAGAACTTCATGCACATTTCTTTGAATGCATTTAGTTACAGCCATAGTTTGATTTCCTGGACTACAGACCTAAAAATCTAACTGGAAAATATGAAGCAAAATTTACAGAAAATCTTCTTTGTTTTATCTTTCTTACTCAGCTATGCTATTAGTCATAGAGATGCCTTTGCTTTTGACTTACTGATATAAAAACTCTGTATTTCCAGCAAAATTTATAACCAGAAAAGTAACACTGAGCAGTTCACCATCTGTCTTGATTCAATAGAATACTACAGTTCCTAAATCAGTTGGATACAGATTATACTCTCTCATGCTTGTATTCAAATAAACACATTTATAGCACAAACCAGTTATCTACACCATTACCAAAATATTGTAACCTTGAGTTTACTCTTTTTATAAAGTAACCCAGGTACATAAAGTTGGATTATTTGATTTAGGATTCTTAATGTAACGTTAATTGATGACTGATTAGAGTCATATCTCACTCTTTATGCAAGACACAAGATGATCCTTGATGATCTGCATTGCAGAATGCAAGTTTCTTACTGCAGTGCTTGATTATCTTTGGATGTGAATTTTTTGCATTAACGTGAAAGATTCCACCAAGATCTAATGGTGAGCGTTACATTGAAAATTAGACCTTAAGTCTGATGACGAAAGAGTGACCAAAGGAGGAAACAAATATTTATCCATCATAACATCTGATTATTCCATCAGCCACATCACCTACTAGTCTTACTGTCTGCAATAAAGCTGATAGAGAAACGGAATAAACTTTTCAAAATTTTTATAAGAAAATCTTCTCAATTATTGC
Source organism: Aleadryas rufinucha (assembly GCA_013397815.1). Lineage (NCBI taxonomy): Eukaryota > Metazoa > Chordata > Aves > Passeriformes > Aleadryas > Aleadryas rufinucha. The sequence continues at coordinate 90,896 of VZTH01005091.1, forward strand.
TTAGTGTTCATGATGTTTCAATTTTCTTTAGCTCTCCTAGAGAAGATTGTAATATAGCTTTTAATGTTTGAGCTGAGCTATACTTTTTCATGAAAAAATAGAGAAGATTAAAGTGGAAAAGCAGTTTCAAACCTGAGAATGATTTTATTCTTTTTTTTTTTCATTTTCTTTCTCTCTCTGAACCCATCCAAACCCTTTTCATGTTCAAGAAAGACATACTTAACTTGGCTTATGTGTTAAAAAAAATAGCTTCTCCACCTGCATAATTGCAACACATCTGAGCTGTGGTTTGTCAGTGTGACAGCACTGAGCAATAATATAACAATAAAAACTTGGGGAAAAATCTGTTTGACTCTACTCAGGGATTCTTTTCCATATTCAGAAATAAATTGAAAAAAAGATAATAACAAAAAAAAGAAATTTCTTTGCTACAAAACAATTATTAGATATGACCTTGTCTTCTTTTTGATTCTCAAAAGATATAAGAATTAAATGGATCATGGAAATAAAAAGTTTAGAGAATGGATCAGATGACAAACTCCAGCCTCTCAAATTCTATCCCAGTCATCGATATAGCATATTGATATTGTCCATATGCGTTATTTCAGTATGAGTTTTAATCTTACATCAATATTTAAAAAAAATCTATTCAGCTTGTGGTCCATGGCACTTCTAAGTGTTTGTGAAACAAAAAATAACTCCATAGATTGTGAACAAAACTGTAGCAATTCCAGGGCACATCCCTATACTGGGATGGGTTTAGGCATCCACAGGGTGAAACAATGGGTTTCAATCTTCCTTGAGAATAAAAGTCCCTTTAGAGCAACACCAGAACTACCCAAATAAATTTAAAGAAAAAAACAGGCGATCTAAAGTTCAGAGAAAATATCAAGCCGTACACCTAAAATCGATTTTCTTTAAAGTCATGAGAGCGACGATTATTTCCTCTTCTATGATATTATGTATTCTGTGAAAATCCTACATGTCAGAAAAGAGATCCCGAACAATCCCCAAACATATCTTACCGATGATAAAGAGAATTTCCACTGCAATGTCACTGACAGTTGTGCTTCGAGTTGTAGACAGCTCATCATGGCCAATAAAGGAAACATTGTAAGGTACAGTCACAGCAACATAAAACGTTGCCAGTAGAATAAGCCAGTCCCAGCCAGCTTTAAAAGTGCTAAAATGCAACAATATGAATTTGGATTTTTTTGCATCTGAAACTTTGTATTCTGGAAATGCTGGTTTATCTACGAAAACATTCTGAAAAAGAGAGAAAAAATTATATGAGACAAAACAATAATTTGATCACACAGAGGCATTTCTTCCAACGCAGCCCTTAGGTGGTTGGTGTCTTTTGTAAAAAAAGCATAATACATATGACATACTCACATGCAGGCAAGAACTAACGTTACTTTTCTTTCTAACATAGAACTCTTATTTATTTATACATATGGCTCTGTTCATGTAATAACTTTTGTGAATGTTGAGGCAGGAAGAAGATTAATAAGTTACAGATTAAATAGAGTGAAGAGGGGACTGAGTCTGGCAACTATTTCTTCCTCTGTTGAATTAATTCTCAGTGCAGAGCAATGTTATGCTACTGGACAGATAGATTAGAGCTTTGTATACACAAAGACATAGTACTGTAAAGAGGAACATATAGAAAACAATAGATGGAGTTGAAGAAAAGCATCCTATACATAGGGCCGTGAGAAGGTTCTTTCAGACTAGCTCTACCCTGGTCCCTTGGACTGAACAGCTCCCGTACTTGGATCACCTCTCCTGGTTTAGTTGCATCTGCAGGAATCCAGTTCATGTGAATGAAAGCACAATCAGCAGGAGTAACTTTCTGATTTTCTTTAAAATTGCACTCCTGTTCTAAACCAGAATGTAGATCCACCATAATATGGTTTCAGAAATTACTACCTTTATCATTAGATTAAGATTTGTCTTGAGTCTTTGTCTTACCAATGTTTTATGCAACCAAGATTGCAGTGTTAAGCTGTAGATATTCTTAGCTATCATCTTTCACAACTTTAACAAAAAACACCTACCCTCCCAAAAAGCAGCATGTGGGATGTGAACTGTCTTACATTATTTACGAACAAAATTCTTGCTCACTGATGCTGTGCTCTTGGTTAATGCTGTTCTAGTAAAAAGAGCCTCCCAAAATAATGTTGTGCATTCAGCAAACTAAGATTACTTCTGATCTTGAAGTTGTTCACTATGAAATTAAAAAGTCAAAACCCACATAACCATAGACTTAACTACATTTGCCTTGTCTGTCACAACCTTTTTCTTTGTGTTTCCTTTGAAATACTGATGTCATTGCCTTCTCTATTCTTTGTTCTTATTCATGAATCTAAGCGGCTGAATTCTCACTGTTCTTAGTGTCAGCCCGTTTTTTGATCATAGAAAAGAAAGTATTCCTCATATTATTTCCAATCCATAGCTCCAAAAATCCATGTACTAAAGGTATTAAATTAGTCTCAGAATAAATGTTTTAACATGGTAAAATAACATCTGCACTAGCATTTTGACAGTACAGATAAGTCATCAAAAACTATTTAAAGGTCACGTTCCTAAAAAGTATTATCATATGCAATGAAAATATCCCTGGAAGACCGGTCATATTTTGCAGGGGTTTTTTTATTATTGTGCATTTTCAACATTAAATATTTGTAACTTTTTTTTTAACATTTAATCATTTTTCAACATTTAATGTGTAAATCCAATGGAAGTGACTGTATGCCCTGTGAGATATATACCGGTTGTGTATTTTCATGTCCTTAATCTATACAAAGTTTTTTCTACTTTTCATTTCTAATATAATAATCTCTATGAGGATGCATCTGCACTGCTGCCTAATCTTGGTAATCAATAAGAGGGACATGCCCAGTGGCGAATAATCTCTTCAGGGTGTTCATGTTTTATATCCTTCGGTTACTTTTTCCATTGTCTGTCTTCCATCCTCCACTAACCATTAAAAAAAAAAAGAACTAAACAAGGCCATTTTGTTCTTGTATCTCTGTCAAAGACTTTACCTCATTAAAACGAATAATATGCAAAAAAGAAACTAAATACTGAGAAACCATTTTTGCTACCCTTGCTTCCAATAACTATAGGCTTTCACTGTTGGAAAAGGCTCTCCGATATTATTCTAGAAAATTTTTATGTGAACATACTGATTCCATGGGTATCCTCTGCATTAACTTTTCTCCTGAAACATAGTTGCAGAGAGCAGGAGACTTATTTTTCTCATTAACATTTCTTTAGAAATCATTCTGTTGTTATATTGTTGGTTTGTCTATGGTTTGATTTAGTGTTAGCAACATTCACAGCATGTTTTATGAATTTAGTCATTAGTTATAGTTACTCAGGGAACCCAGAATTAATTTGAATACAGAAACATCACTGCTTCAATTAAGAAATGAAAGGATAAATATCACAGCACAAAATTATAAAAATTCACATGAAAACTTGCCTAAATGAAGTGTGACCTTTTGCAGCTTAACAGCATCAAGAGTTTCAGCTGGAGCAATACACTGATTTTTTTTTTTTTTGGGCAAATAGTAATAATTCAGATAAAATAATTGGAATGACAAGGTAAATTGGACCCTAAAATTCTGATAACCTGTGGATTCTAAGTTCTGAGAAATTTTATAGTGTGGCTTTCATGGCATTAAATGTCTGTTTACAGTATGATTAAATGCACTATCTTGCTATATGATAACACCACAGTAAGCAGAACTGTACTTAAATGACAAGCATTCTAATCCGTGTTATTGTAAAATTATGACCAGGATATTTCTCAAGTACTCACTGACCTTTTACAGCATTTTCAAATTGTTTTTTAGGGTACTTTTTTGGGGGGAGAGGGGAAGAAAATAATTTCACCTACATTATTAATTTTTAATTTGTTCTTCTCTCTTCTTTGCAGATGTCCAGAGATATGATAAAGGACAGCTCTACTCCGTCTGCGTGCTGACTCAAAATGCGATCCTGCTCTTCCTCTTCCCTTCCATTTTTCTGCAGAACAAAAACCAGAGTCCATTAAAGATTGGGAAATAACACTTTAACCTTTGGGACCTGAACTACTGACATTTCAGACATTGGTAGAAATGTAAATATTATGCACACCTTTCCTTTTGCTTAATCTTTTGCAGTAAAGAAAAAAACCCTCTCTCCTGAAGGGCAAATAAAAACCACTGTAAAGTTTTAACTGTCAAATGCCTTCACACAACTCAGAAGCAATTAATTGTGACATATGATTTCATAGATAAGATAAATGTACTCTCTACTCTCTCAGAAAGTAGAGTTTACTGGCCAGAGGGAATGATTGCTAGAAGTAACCACTGAAAATATCCTTGAGGTGATCCTACTCTCTCTCTCATTTTATAGGAAAAAAAAAAAAAATCTCTTGTGGTGTACTTTTTAAAAACATAGAGTCTGACTTGTACTAGGCTTCCATTGTGTCAGAATATGCTAATTTGTAAGCTTGCTCATTAGTAATAACCAATTCTTACATTCATGCGTTTAGATTTCTTTTCCCACCACATGGCCACTGGCAAAATCACTTGACATATTCCTTGGTGACATGAAACCCATTAAGAGCAAAGACTGAACATTATTTTGGAAAGGTTTGTGGTTTTTACCTCCATTCAGATGTCTGTAATTGTCAATCATGGGAACAAATTTTGTTCTTGCTTATAAAGCAGTAAATTCAAAGTAGTTCCAGTAACTCTGATGGAATTACAGTGAATTGATGCCAGAGTAAATGAAAGCAGACTTTTTGTGATGTGTCAGGACTAAGAAAAAAGAAATTATGGGAATAAAGGAAGAAGCCGTCTGTCAAGGATGTTTAATTAAAGTCAATTCAATGCATACAAATTAAAGGGAAAAAAATTTGACAAAACACAAAACTAATTAGCAGAGCCAGAATTTAGCAGCAAGCAAAATAGCAACATCTTGAAATCTGCCTAGAAAAGCAAGAAAGGTTTGCATTGTAGAAGACAGATGTATTTTTGGCTTAACAGCACAAAACCATACATAACAAAATGTGTAGGAAGATAAACTTTCCAAACTTCTCAGTAAAGAAGTTTTCACGTAATTCATGTGAGAGCACACGCTAGGATTTTTTTTTACTTGGCAGTAAGGAGCAGGGGTAAAAAAAGAGTAAAAAAAAAAAAGAAGGGAAAACATTTTTACTGCAAAGCCAAATAGCTACTCAAAAGTTGAAGGAGGCAGACGGAGAAGCATCATACTTCCCCATCTCCAACATATATTGGTGTCAGCTACAATGAAGATAGAACAAAAAGCATAATTTCAGAAAAGACCCAACTAAATTAATGTTGGGTTTTAAAAAAATAATCTCTTAATCACCAAACCATTTAAAACTCAAACTAAATTTTAAGTGTTCTTAAATTCTGGGTAAGAATAAAGTGCTTATCTCTTGCTCTGAGGAAAAATAAATTTAAGTGTATTGAATTGGGCTCCACTGTAGTATTGTTCAGCTATAGTAGCCTGGTTTTATCATATGACTTTGAAATTCTCTTTAAAACTATTTACAGGCCTCTCTTTTTTCCCTTTCTCAACCTAAACTGTCATGTTGTATGAGGCCACTCAATTTACCCTGCTGCTTCCAAAAGTAGTCAATAAAATAGGCTTCAGATCTGCTATGAGGCGGGCTAGGAAAACACTTTTCTTGAGTTTCTGGCCAGCAATGCTTTTGAGATGCTTTAGCTAAAGGCTTCATCCTCACACTGTACCACATCTAACATCTGTCCTTGTCCTTAGCCTACAGAGCCCAAGGTAGTCCATCCTGGCGGATAAAACAGCCTTGGTGATGAGGTGTGATGTGTGGTGAGACCCACACTGAGCTGCATTCAGAAGACAGGCATGGTGCCTGCAGGTGGAGTTTCCTTGAATACTTTCAGCAGCCTCAGCACTAAAAGGTCCTTCCAGTGTGGAAGTGGAGCTCTTTACCTCTGGTCAACCTTGGAAGTCTTCTCTCTACCCCGGCTAGATCTCCCACGCCATTTTAAATATATTCTTTAAATGTATTCTTTCAGTAGCACCTATTTGCAGAATAACAACTTTCAAGCTATGGATACACAATTGCCTGATACGATAGTGTAATACTGCCTTCAGGCCTTTTTCTTTATAACTCCTAACCTCAGATGTGCCGTTTCCTCACATGCTGAGCACTGAGCTGAAAGCTGTCCACAATTCTATCTCTTTCCAGAATGCCATAGGACTATGGAAACAGTTGATGTACACATATTCAGTTATTGTTTCTTTTTTCCCTATATATTTACTGACACAGAGTTTTCACTTTCTATCCACTCTTTAAATGAGGATGGGTTCCTTGTAAGGTTTTAAATTTCCTGTGCCAGCAGCCTGACTGTTTTTGACCTTACACAGATTACATCTCTCCTGCCTAGGTTCAGCATCTCAGTCACTAAGAATGTTGTACTCATTAACCTGCTCAGGCTGTGGGACTTGATATGGCACTTAGAATCATACCAATTGCATATTTTCACAGCAAGCGACTTCCATCACATGCTGATTCCACGATTTTCAAAGGATTAATGCTACCTCTATGTTAATCTTGGAAGTCACTCAACTCCTAGAGACAAAAAAGCATGCATCAATAAGAAAATCACTACATTCATTATGAAGTAATAATTTTCTTTCTAAACAGAAGTGGCAAAAAGTTTTTATAGTTGTTATTAAAGTGAAAAAAAATTAGTTTATTGTGAAGATTAGATGCCATCAGAGCACATGTCAGTAGTTTATAACATAAATAAGTGAATGACATTTGTGAATTCTCCTACTTTCTGGTCTCCCAATGCCTTCAGGAAAAGAAGCAATCCTGAGCCTTAGCAAACTACATTGTTCACCAGGTGTGCCTCTACATGTGTGTGATTATTTTCTGTAACCTTCCTTCTTTTCTTGTCATACTCAGTTTACAGCTCACTATTCTGGAAGAGACAGTTCATTTTTTATAAACACCCATCTGTTTCTCTCTGGTTCTTCAAAAATGTAGGTACCTGGCAGACTTGATTTTTAATTTTTTTCTATGACTGATCTTAGGAAAAAAAAAAAGATCCAAGAATAAATCCAGCCATAAGCAGAAAGTCACTTTAATACAGCTGATTATTTTTGCCCCGTGCTTAAAATCAAAAGGATTTCTCATTACCCCAAATACAGTGAGAAATCTTGTTCTAGAAAAATCTCAGATTTTGGGGTCTATTTCCTGGTGCGTCTGCAGACCTCCTGCGGTGTGATAGTAATCCCCTCCCCAAGATAGCTCTTAAAAAGGATGCTTGCAATTTATCTCCCCTTTATCAGAAAAGTGGTGATACATTTTTAAACTCTTATTGCTGTCCTTCTGGTTAGTTTTCTTTCAAATGAGGATAGGTATAGTACCACAACAGAAGACTTTTCTGAGAAAAAAAACTAATGCAACACCTCTTTGCTAAACTTAATATTAGCCTCCTAACAGCTTAAGACTTCTTACAATCTTGTAAGGGAAGGTTGCAGTAAAAGAAAGCACAATTAGACACAAATGTCTTTGTAACTCTTTTCTGTTGTGTTTTTATAAGAACATGAGGCTTCAGTCATCCACTTAAGCTTAATAGAAAGTGGAGGTATAACTCTTCTCTTGTCCCTTTGGAAAAAAAAAGATCTACTTCTTAGGTATAAATCAGGAATATAAACCTGACAACTTCTGACGAATTTTCCTAGGTGTATACAGCCCTAGCAATGCAGAAGAACTGGAAAGTCAGCTTTACTGACTAAATTGACACTAAATGTATGTCTGCTCTCCTATAAAGCATTTCATTTAATCCTAGAATAATTTAGGTTGGAAAAATACCCTTAAGATAATCAAGTCCAATCACTAATTGTGAATTCCACCACTAAACCATGTCCCCAAGTGCCACATTGATGTGTCTTTCAAATACTTTCAGAGGGCGTGACTCAACCACCTTGCTGGGCAGCCTGTTCTGAGCTTGATAACACTTTTGGTGAAGAATTATTTCCTAAAATCAAAATAGTCAGAGAATAGCATAAGATAGAGTCCAGAATACTTTATGGTTTGTAATGATCTCATTCCCCAAGTAAAGTCTGATACATTTATGGAATCATAGAATCATGGAATGGTTTGGGTTGGGAGAGACCTTAAAGATCATATAGTTCCAACTTTTCTGCCGTGGGCAGGGACACCTTCTACTAGACCTGGTTGCTCAAAGCCCCATCAAACCTGGCCTTGGACATTTCCAGGGATGGAACATCCACCACTTCTCTGTTCCAGTTCTCAAGTGTTCCAGCACCTCTCCACTCTCATAGTGAAGACTGAGCAACCCTGATGTGACCCAGAAGCACTATGCTCACTCCATAGCAGACAATCTGTGGCATGAGAGAGACCATGAAATGCATTTTTTTCCAAATACCAAAATAAACTAACCTGATCTGGCCAGAAAGTTTGCACTTTGTTTACAAAAACTGTCTCAGCCTCGGTAGTTTTTCCTCATTTTTCACAGCATTAAATCGTATGCCTTCAAAAAACTGCTTTCACTTTTCTCATTCATGTATTAATAGAACATTCACTAAATAAAACCACTACCTACAGTTCCCTCTGGTGTGATACACACTCAACGTGCTCTCGTATGGAAACATCTCCCAGTCTGATCATGGGTCATTATCACTGAAAGTTTTCAATACAAGTGTGCATGGACACAAAACAGAAAATTAAGATCTAGCATTTCATTCATATTACACAGGAAAATCCAAGAGATTTGCCTGTGTTTGCCTAAAACATAGTATGTAAATAAAAGCAACCCGCACCTCTCAAATTTAACCCAGAAAACAAAATACTGGCAGTATGTGAATGAAATAGAGAGGGATGATGCAAAGCAGCCTGGGAGTTTAGTCATGGAAACACATGCACACCTGAGTAACTTTATTCAGAGATGTTAGTTCTACCAACAACCAGTGTGACAGAGTTATCCTAAAGGCTGTGAGGCTGCAGACATGGATTTCTAAGCAGTATTTCTGCAGTACAGTAGCCAAGGAAAGATAGGTTCACCACCAGGGACAAGACCATGACTCTTCACTGCTTTTTTACATTTTCACCATCATGTTAGCTCCATGCTCAAAGTTACATTCCAGACCCAGCTACTCGATTGCCACTGCTGTCCCATATGCTTGGCAGGTGGGGTGTTAGGCTTAGGGTAAGATTGATTCAGGCACATTGACTATCCTCTTCAAAGAGTGTAAATATGACCATCTCAAGTCATGCATGCAATAATCCTGACTGGGCAAAAGTAGGAAAGGTAGCATAGGTATAGATATCTTTAAACACTTTACGAGGAAGAGTCCTGTAGAAAAACAGTGAGTTCCAGATTTACATGGACCCTGTAGTGGGTATTCTCAGTGAAAATTCTAAATTTTAGGTTTATTTAACAGTGTAATGTATGCTTTTATAAATACATTCTATAAAATAATGAGATGACTTCACATTAGCTGTTTTGAGAGTTTAGCCAGGAGCAAGTATGAAGAATAAAAAGACAAAATTTTTATTCTACTAGCATTTTACTCAAAGGACTAGATAAATTGGCAGAGTAGATAAGAACTTTTCATTTATTTCATTGTTTACAAAGTTAAAGTCAATCATTAGATGAAACAGCAAGTAATGCCAGCTTCCATGTAAGAAAATTTATCACAGAAATAACACCATTTTGGATATGTGAACAAGATTTCCTTTCGAACAATAACAACACCAACAACAAAGTAGAACAGGAGAAATTGACTTTCTTCATTGCTAAAAGACATCCAGATAGAGACAGACTTGAAGAAATACATGATGCTGCTTCATGCACGCAGCAGAAGGAACACTGTGAAAATGCATAGTACCCCGGTTAACACTGTGATTTTAAATGCTGGTTGGACCCTTCCCTGCTCAAAACACAGAGTGGTATATTGTGCTACCTGTGTGATCTCCCCCTCTGCTCTATTCTGAAATCAGGCAGGGGAAGAAACCTCCCTCATTACCTTTCCTGCGTATATCTTTAGGCTGTCATAACCACTCAGCCCAACCACACAGAAAGATGTTTTTATCTGGAATATTTTGCAAGTACTGAATTGGTCCTTTTTGAACCTGGGTTCAGTAAACAATTTATTAAAGAATTTCTCCATCATTTTTTCATCTTACAAATCTATCTATAAAAGGCTTCCTGAAATAAGTGTAATCAAGAATTTTTTTGTCCTTTTAATACATGTCTTGAGAAACCCTCATCACTTGCATCATAAGGTAAGGAATATCACAACAGAAAGTGTGATTTTTGCATAGGCCCCCATGAATAACCCATGTGCAATAAAATAAATACAAATATGTCTACAGGAAACACAATGGTATTAAATCATACCCAGTGTCATTGACAAAAACCACATTTCATAGGTAGTCCTCAAAAAAGCAAACCATCAAGGAAATTCTGAAGAAGACAACTGGGGTAAAGCAACTCTGAATGAACACAAAAAATCCTCTAAAACCAGATTATATGGAAAGTTGGTGTGATTTTTTTTCAAGGCTTTTAAAAATCTTTAGCAAATTTTCAGTTTTTATTCAGGGGATAGCACATCAGCAGTTTCCAATAAAGACAAAACTGATAAAAGTCTGCCTTGGTATTAATGACAGAATAAAAGCACTACCATAGGCAAGAGGCTGCAGCAGTTCTGTTGGTTGTATGACACATTCTTTCTGTCAACAACAACCAACAATTCACATAACTGTTAGCTGTATGGTGGATCCAGGCTAGCCTCTAGCTGCATTTTTAATTCTGTTAACTGATTAACTGATTCAATAAGAAGATGTACTTAAAACACATACCAGCTATACACTGTAAACATTATTACAGAACATTTATTAAAGGGGCCAATTTTACACAGAATCAAAGGTATGATTATCATTATTTTAGTATTATGCCTTCAGAGAAAATTCAGCTTTGAACAGAAAGAGAAAAGAAGCAATATCATACATTACTATTAAAGTTTATATGAATTAGAAAGACCTTTAAACAGCGGTATGCTTATGAGATAAAAATCCTTAACCACATTTTGGTCTGCTGATTCTTCCACTCTGAAGAAAAAAAAGGTGTGAGGAAACAGACACACAAAGCCAAAAGAAGGGTTTTTCTCCTCTTCCATTTTGGTGGTTGATGGGAGTACACCTCTAAATAAATAAATAAATAAATAAATAAATATTCCTTTTTAGCTGCCTGTAGTTGAGTCTATCTCATAAAATTCAGAATTGGGAAAAAAAATTCCAACAGGCAAGCTTTTCTTCAGCTGCTTCCAATAGACTGAATTTCAGCAGAACTCTGAAAATTAATTACTTAAACTATTTCCTCATTTATTAATACTACTACTGAAAAGTTACACAACTCTTATAATGAAGTAAAATATTCTGACTCAAAAATAGCTATTTCATAATTGTGTAAAAATTGTTTATTCGCCAGCATTCTACTGTGATTACTCTAGAGCTGTGTCACAAATGGGAAAATTGTCATTTTTATTGTGTCGTCAAACTTGAAATATATCTATTGATTCAGCTAAAGTGAGTGCTCATACGTAGTTCTTACCGAACAAAATGTAGCTTTGAAGTTACAGCTCACTCATTTCCAGCTGTTTTTGAAGTGACTGTTTTTTCCTGGAATAGTTTTTATTTCCCACAGCAAATTGCACAAGGCTCATGAGACAGTGACATGTTCATATACCATTATGAACAAAAACATAGCTGTAATAATAAAGAGAATATTTGAAATATTTTTCAAGAACGCCTAGAACTTGAATAATGCCGACTATTTAAGTCACCAAGAAACTTTTCATCCTCTTCAGAAAGTGTTAGTGTCTCTTCCTCTGCAAATATGCAGTATTTAAGGACATAATATCATGTAACCTGAGGGTTTTCTTTTTTCCCTTAATTCCATAAATTTAATAATTTATTTTATTTACTGATATTTCCTCTTTTTGAATAGTCAGAAAAAGGTGATCATAATTTAAGTCATTCAGTGCAAAAATAATTTAAAAAAAATTTTGCACAGAAGATGATGTTGAAGTACACCTTGCTCACTCAAGTGAAAGTAGTAATATATGCACCTGAATAATCACTATTTTGTAATGAAAGCAAGTATTTTGAGAATGAAGACTTGTTTTCTTAATAGATTTATGTACAATACAGAACCAAATAAGTCACCTATAAAAAAGTTTTGTGGTCAGTGTAACTTGTCCTGAGTTAAAACAGCAGGGGGAGGGGGAATAGATTTTTTAAAAAATGATTTTTAAAGCTAAGACATATATAAGTTCAAAACCCTATGATGTCTTTGTATATATTCCATGTGGTCATCGAAACACCCAGAAAGTTATCTCTGATTATCTCTCAAGGAATGAGATTTTCAGACTAAGAAAGTGACTAGCCCTAAGCTCAACCTGTTTTACAACCTTAAGTATACAACTTATGACAGAGTTGTGAACCCATCTTTTCTACAGCTGTGCAAAACTCACTTGTAATGGGTCTTATTTGCTGAGAATTGCTCTGAGGAGCTGCAGCATGAACTACGCACCCTGTAACTGCAGTTACAGTTAAATTCTGCAAGTGGCCCAAGGCCCCCTAAATGTGTTTCTGAACACAAAGTACACATGAAAGATGCATTCTAGTCCTCATGGTCTCTTAATAAAATGTAAGATTCCAGACTGTGTCTAGGCCAATGACAGTCTTAAAGATATTTCTCCCTTTTCAGATTTTTTTCCCACAGAAATAAGAAAGGTTGTAAATCATATAGGAAGGTTGTAAACTGTCTGCCTCGTTAAAAAGTCACCTACCACACACATACAACTCTGAAGAGTTCTAATCAGCAGCACGTACTGAACATAGTCCCTGTTTCTTGCATGCCATCTCTTATCTGTCTTACATGGTTGAATTTTCAGACTTTAAAAGGAATGTCTGAAGATACTTTCTAACAATCTGCCAGCAAAATGAAAACCAAAACAAAAAAGAAACCCAAACAAACAACTTCTCCCTCCTCTCCCTCCTTAATAATTTTGTTTTCTAAGGAAAATCTGAAAGTAATGACATAAATTTATCTAGAAACCAGTGAGTATGAACTCTTTGGTTGCTAATGTATATATTCTCTTAACCTCCCAGGATATCCCAGAATACAATCTGCTGCTTTGAATTTGCTTGAGAATCAGACTTTGCTTTTCTTTTTCTCATTTTCATTCTACATATATCACAAAGGACACTTTCCCCTCAGCTCCAGAACGTGCCCTGTGCCTCTCTGAGAGCTGCTGGAAAGGAACTACCACATGCATTTAACACTTGGTGCAAGGCTAAAGCAACAGCTACAGAGATTGATATGTCTCTAAAGATTCAAGGCTCAAATACAACTTATTTGCTTGGACAAGAAGGTGAAAAGGTGAGAGGGAGAGCATCTGCGTGCTCACAAATGCAAAAAGGAACAAAGTAGCTTTATTTTTGTCCCCTAAGTGTTTAAACTATCATGCACAGACCAGGGGGAAAGGAGCTTCTCTTTATTGATGGCAGAAGAGTTTCAGACCCCTCTTACTTTGATGGTGAACCAGGAGCAAAGTCATCCTAGGGAAGATGTAACTGAGTCATTGCAGAATAAAGGCTTCCTCAATATTTTCTTCCTTTGGGCAGTGGGAATATTGGGGTAAAACTCTGCTTTTATCTCACCTCCTCCACTGATAGAACTGCATGGTGCCTGTGCATCCCGAAAAAATTTTATCTGCTTTGGTTATTGCAAATCTAGGTGACTGTACGGTTATGTTCCCCATCTCAATATATTGCCTCCTGACAGGTATAAGAAGCTTTAAATTGAAAAATTGTCTCCTAAATATTCACTGCAGTAGCTTGAGCAATCATGAAGTAGCTGAGACAGTAATTAACCAGTATAAATCAAAGTGCATATTGCAGAATTTCTTACAAGAGACCATTCCTGCTCCAAATAGACATTTTCAACACAAAAAATCTGGAATGTAAAATGTTTGGCACATGGTATTTCACTTCTGGCACACTGAAAAGAACAACTCCTCCCTCCAACAAACGATGAATAATCAAAATAAATCTGTCTCCTTAGAAATTCATAGGGACCTATGGATTACTAAGAAGCCAGAAAAAGCCAGCCAGTTGAACCATAACATGCATCTTAGTTTAATCTGTGGTGGCAAAAGGTGTAGCCCAACTTTTAATTCACATTATTTCGAGGGTGAAGGCATCTTTGCCAACAGGCAGACCGACCTGAAACATGAAATTCTGTTTAAGAAAAAGCTTTGTTTTGCTTTATGAGGAGTCAAACACTGGAACAGACTGCCCAGATAAATTGTGGATTCTCCATTGTTCATATTATTCAGCACATATCTGCACGTGTTCCTGGGCAATTCATTCAACCTGACCCTGTTTTGAGAAGGGGACATTGGACCAGATAATCTCCAGAGATGTCTTCCCAGCTCAACTATCATGTGATTCTGTGGTTACTATATATTGCACACATTTTTATAACAATTGTTTTCAAACAATGAGTTCAAAATTTTCACAATAAAAAAACCAAAACAAAAGCAAATAGATTACCAATAGAGACTAAAGGAAGCTTTGCGGAATGAGTCAAATTAAACAGGGGAATTTTAGCAGTGACTCTAGCAGTGGAACTCTACATCTATGTAACCTAAGTTATTACACATTTACATACAGATTAGAGATCTAAAAGTAGTCACAGAATAATTTAATTTCTTATTTTCCTACTTGGATGCCTGTATTATCACTAAATTCCAGCATATGTTCTAGTGTCTTATAGAAAGTTCATATGCAGAAATGGCAAAGCAATGACCCAGCCATACCACACTGGAGTCCAGATTTGGAGAATGGAATTTTCAGTTTAATCACTTTTCCTCCAAAAGGACAATGGAACTTTTAACTAGTTTACCAAAAAGTAGCTAATTTTAAGTTAGGGTCCTAAAATAAAACTCACATAAAACTACGTAAGAAACAGTTTATTAAAAAACCCAAACCAAATAAACCTTTTCCTGTATATTGAAAGGACCATCAATTTGCTTAAAGAGCACAGTTTTAGGAAGAAAAGGTGATGAGTTGCTTTTCACAACAGCAAAGCTATTGTGAAAATACATTTTCTCTCCTATTAAGGAGATGGAAAGCAGAGTGTATTTCTACAGTAAACTTACAGGTAGGGCAAACATGTATTGTTGAAAGCAAATTACTGATACTGAAAAATGGAAGTCTTTAAGGATATTGGCAAATCGACTTAAAAACCCAGCCCAATCCAACCCAAAGAAGTGTGAAAGTTGTTGACTGTCACAGCACTGCTTAAAGACTGCCAAACTTCTCAGGCATGTGTTTTTCCATTTTTCTTATGTGAAAGTCTTAGAACAAAGTCTGCTTCTCCCATTGGTTGACAGGGCTCTTTTCACTGGAAACTTTTGTACAGAAGAAAAGCAGAAGAAAACCCTGTTAAATTTGTATTTAGAATGACACATTCAAAAGAAAAGGTCACAGACGACATCTGACATTTGAGCTGGGTAAAAGAAAATAAGGTAAAAAAGTGGACTTTTTCAAGGCACACTGGCACAAAGGACCAACTGAAGTTGTGTGAACAGATGACATAAAATGGATAAGAAAATGTCTGCAGAAAACCAAAGACAGTATTGGCTCCTGAGATTTGCAAGAGTAAATATACAATGCACAAGAAGAAAGGAGCCATAAAATCAGGAGATAAAGTTCAGGAAGATGTCATTGTAAAAGTACAAGGAGATCAAGATTTTACAGAAGAAACAGGTGATATCAAAGTTAGGAAAGACCCTAGGAAGTAGGAGTCTGGAGAAGACTTTTGGAGGCACAAACAGTGACAGCATGCTGCTGTAAATTGCTGGTGGAATGCCAAAGGGGCAGACTTAGGGGAAAAGGAACATGAAAGAATTTTGTCAGATAAGTTTGCTAAGGAGTTTAGAAACTAAAGGGAGATGAAATACGACTATTAATGACCCATACAAATTATAAAAGTCGGTTCTGGGCAGAAAGCAGAAGAGGGAGACTGAAACAAAAATATTGATAAAAGGGCCTTGCATGGGCAGAGTAGTTTCACACAGAGAATGTTTGTATCTAGGTTCTCCTTCCAGTTTAACCTCTAGAGATACACTAAAAAGGCAATAGAAAACTGTGCATAATGGCAATTACCTTATAACAATAGCTCAGTTTTGGCTCCAAGTTTAAAAAATATTTGATCTTTGAAAGAACAAATTCAGTAACCCTTGAAAAAGTAAATCAATCTCTGAACTTTAAAAAAGTTATTTCATACATCCAAACAATACACCAACTCAATTTTTTGTTAATACTAGGTGCATCCTACATGCCTGATAGTAGCTGTGGTCTGAGTAAAGAAGCACCAATTACTTCTAGAAGTTAAACATTCTGAAATTTCAGATACTGAATGAGTTTCACAGATTGTACTGGGAATTCTTTTCTGACAATAACAAGATGATATTCACCACTGGAGGATTAGTGAATCACTCTGCATAGGAAGAATTTAAATGTTATTAAAAAAGAGCTGATCTACTACTGCATTTATTTTTATATAGCCATGTAGATTTATGTAAAATTAAAATGCTGGAATTTGTAAACATGTTGAATAAATGGTTAAATCGTTTTTGTTATCCCATTTCATTACATGAAACACTGTATTCGTCAAAGCCCCACACTAAGTTACTTTCTGCTTCCATGATGCTAATAACATAAAATGATTGTCATGGGTTTAAAATTATTATGAAGGGACAGAGCAGCCAAGTTGCAGGACAGTGCTCCAAAGAATATGTCATGGAAGAAACCCAAGTGTTGATATTCATAAGCTTGTGGCAATTGAATGGGCATTTGGTGGTGCAGTGTGGCTCTGGGTAAGCGTATTCCTGTGTCAGTACACAGCAGGAGAAATAGTATTAATTTGTAAGTGTGATACAGGAAACAGGAGTTAAAATCTACTTAGATTTATAATTTGACATGAAATCACATCAAAAGACCATCTTAATCCATCCTAAAATAACCACGCAGCTACAAAACGCTTATCAGATAAACAATAGCTGTCATTTTGCAAATAATCAGCAACACACCTATTTCAAGTCATCACTGGCATATTGAATGTGATTTCTCACCAGCTCTGTCCTGAAAATTTGCATCACTTGCAAGTAAGTCACTAGCCTTTAGAGCACAAATGTTCTGACAATCTCTCTCCTACATGGTTCCACATATCAGGTTTTAATAAATTATTTTCCTGAAACTTTAATTAGAATAAGGTTTTCTGAGGTTAAGGAGAAACAACGTAAAATATTTTTAATATTTTTATTTTTTTACTTCAAGAGGTAGCAATTAGTTGAAACTGAATGTAAGGAAAAGCAATCAAACGTACTTGTGTACTACTTCAAAACCATTTTCAGTCTTTTAGCTTCAAAATTTTCAAATATATTCAGTGCAAAAAATGAAGGATGCAAAATGCCCCCCCAAAAACCCTCTGGTAATCAGGCCTTGAAAAGTAAGAAAAAGGTGAAATTATTCGTCCAAATGTACACAAGAGGCAGACATCATAAGTATAATTGTTGATTTATAAATATTAATCAGTTCAAGGGAGCATAATATTTTACAATTTAAAGTACTAAAATTTCATAAAAGAATACTAAATTACACATCTCTGTAACTGAAACACAACTTTTTTGTTGAAATATGAATATTTAAAACCAGAAGAACTTGAATATTAATTGTTCCCCTACTTTAGAAACCCATGAGGAGTAAACATGTTCTAAGGGCCATAACTATGTCATTTTTGAGATATGCAATATGAATGGCTATCATGGGGTGAAATATCTAAGTAGATCCCAGAGTAGTACCAGGTTGGAAAATTCAACACTAATGACATTTTAAAGAATTCTGAAAGCTACTCTTGGTGTCTACAGATAAACTCTTTCTAAACAGTTAATCTGAGACTGAAAAATTACAAAACTAAAGTGTTAGTTCACTATACCTTTACAAAACGCAAATCTGGAATAAGTTCACTGCCTTTGACACACATGTTGAAGCTCACTGCATACTCTTCATCCCTCCACACTGACTTTGCTTTGTGTTAGCAAAATTTGACAAACCTTGGTTACACTATACAGTCAAAATTATTTTATGGCAGTTGTGAACCATTACCATAAGACAATTTTCCAAATTCATGGAAGAGAATCCTTGCGGTGTTTCCGTTCAGAAGCAAATAAAAGTGAGAATGTATTTCTTGTACATTAATCCTGACAACATAATAAGTCTTCTAACTAAATAAAATGTATTGAAAATAAGATGACACAAGAAAATATATGTTTATCAATAGGCAAAATAATTTTTAAAGCCGTTTTAAATTCTGCTCATTGGAAAATATGAAAAAATGCATTAATTTATCTCTCAGCCATGCTGAAATCAGATTAACAGATGTAATGCTTGAAAAGGTCTAGCTTTTCCAAAATATCAAAATATACCTCTGTAAATCCAGACAGTAAATAAATTAAATCATGGTACATAAAAACAAATTTAATTTTTAGGACAAAATACTCTGTCTCCTAAATTCCATGTTTACAAAATCTGCATCAATATGTCAATAAAAAAAGCAAACAAATTATTTATCATTCCATGTCATATATTAATTTCTTCTTTGGAAAGCTAGGAGGTCTCTATATTGAAAAGTGTACACGATAGAGAATGCTCATGCATGTGCGATTCTTAAAAACATATAAATAAATGTTGGTTCTTATCAATGTTTTTGTAATTCACACAAACCTTCCTTTTTGTCTTCTGCAGCAATCTTCACTTTTGTGTCTGTTATATCTTTGAAAGAGGCCAGAAAGAGTACTACATCTCCTTTTTCATTCTTTATAGGAACAATATCCAGTAAGCACCAGAATGAAGACCCTGAAAGGATAAAGAATGAATTTAATTCAAACAGCTGTCTTTTAGCAGAGAGAGGGGGGAGGGGGAAAAGTGAACTGCTTATTTAGGAGGTCAGTAGTCAGGGAATCACAGATGTTCAGCTCATGTAAATCTCTTTGCATCATTGGCTGAAGCTCTGTAATACTGCTGTTTCCAGAAGCAAGACATTAATTTAAATGCAAAATCTATCTATGCAGGGATCATTAATGGAGTTTAATGAAGCTGCTTACTCCTCTGAAACCATGCTTTCCTTTGAACTCTCAACTGATGTTGCTTATTTCCTGGAATAGCTCTCACTTTGTTAACTTGGCATCTGAAGCGTTCATGTCTGCTATAGAATTGTTCGACCTTAATCATCTGACTTGATACTCATTAAAACCTCTTGACAGAAGACCTGATAGTCAGAGCATCATTCCACTAATTCAAAGATATTTTAACTAATCAGATATCAGACTTAGAATAGAAATAAACTCATTGCATCTTACAGACAGTGAGATATATAATATCACATATAATCACTAAAATTAATATCAGCTTCCTTACTGATCTTCCTTACTGTCTTTAATGTTCACCTTTTTAGGATTGAAGTTGGACAATGCTGAGTTTGAAAATATTTTTAATTCTTGTCAACCTTTCTCTGTCCACATCTTCTACATAATTATGCAGCTTAAAAGAAATTATTCTTGTTTTCCCTGATCGTGTCACATGTCCTGTTTGCAAAGATATGTTGTTCAATTCCAATGACATCATTCATAAGTTTCCTATTAACACCATTTGGAAGAAGAAAATATTTAATGCCTACATGCAAATATCCTAGATCTCACTCCCATCCATTCTGGGGTGACTCAGTCCAGTACCAGACTTTTGTCTTTTTCAGGTTTTGGGTATCAATGCTAACTACCTCCATCCACCATCAGCCTACTATTATTATTTATAAGATATATAAGTACCACTAAAGAGTTTTGAACTTATTTTTTGTACATGTCTTTACATGTACAAAAGATCTTTACACCATCTGCTGCTTCACAACATACTATTTTTAGCATTCATTTAAAAGCACAAGTCCACTTTAATTCACAAAAAGAAACAGGACCACTGCTGGACCACTGCTGCCGCAGCTGACTATTGCCAAACGATCAGCTGAGTTTTGGAGGGGTCCTTAGGAACAGCAAGCAGTTCAGTCACTTCCTGCTGTGCTGTCTTCTGAAGTTTTCAGTTTTGAAAAAGAACTGGGCACAGGAAGATCACAGTTAAGTTTTATAATTTAAATTTTCAAGTGGAAGTTCCCTGTCTGCCTTTTGAACACTAGAGATGAGCATGGTAGGTGAAACACCAGCTTTCCTTTGGAAGGACCACCACAGTTAAAGGCACAAAAATATGCTTCAGAGGAGATTCATCTGCTCCTCTCTGTCCTGATCAAACTTTCCAAGAGTCACACAGGCAGCTTTGAGAGTAACATTACTAGTTTGGTAATCTGGTAGTACTTCCACTTAATGTATTTAAAGAAGGGACAGGGAGAAATTGCAACAGGAGGAAAGAAAACTGGAGGACAGAAAAACTGTGGAAAGAAGCAAACTGGCTTTGTATTGGGTTTAAATATTCTTATTTTGAGGTTGAAGACAAAGTAAGAATTTTTTTGTTCCTTCTTCCACTTTGATTTTCAATTCTTTTTTTTTTTTTTTTTTTTTTTTTTACAGATTTTATTCTATTATCAAAATCTCTGGGAAAAACTGCTCAGTAGCATTACTGTCAGAAATGTTTTTGATAGTCATCATCCTCTCAATCTGAAGTGGTCCATTCAAAGAGAAGAAGCATTAAGAAAATTCACTGCTTAAAAATAGAAACATAGGTTTTTACAAAATATCATCATAACTTCTAAACTGGCCAAACTCATACTGGCAAAATTACTTTCTGCCTGGCTGCATTCTACCAGTAGTTTCAGTGGGCAAGAAGTTGCTCTCAACTCCTTCTTCTAAAAACCACCAAGAGGGGCAATGATCTTTTAAGATGTTTCTATCTCCTCCAGAAGTGGAAGCATATCTTACTCTTTTCAATTGTTTCATGCCTTTTCTACAGACACACACGCACACACATACACAGACTAGCCATTAAGGCCTGAAAGAAAGTTACAGACATCAGCCATTTCAGACAAACCTAACTCAGTTACAGTAATATTGTCTGAAATGACAGATTTATAGGTTTAAGGGAGTTATTATAACATGGTTCATCATTAGAAATAGAGACAAAACCAGTTAACATTTAATGGTTTAATGCATTTGCTCTTTTGTATAATCAAAGTACATTTGAATTCTTTACAGGTGAACATTTGTCACTGAACACTGGTCATTGAAATTTTTCCATATCCTGTCATCATTTAATTTCACTTGCTGGTTCTTTCAATCATATTTTCTTTCTTTTTTTTTTTTTTCATTCTCCTTCTCTGTAAATATATATGAAAATATTTTGACTAAGCAAAGCAAACATGCATAAAACATGGTGTGTGCCACTAAAGAAGACACACATCCAATACATGCACAGGCTACTTCTCTCCTGTGTGACGGGCTGTCGGTCCTGGCTGTATTTATACACTCAGTCTTTAGAAGTCCTAAACTGATCTCGTTGGTTTGGGTTTCTGGGGGTTTTTTTCTGCCTTTTTTCTGAAAGGAGCAAATGAATGTGAAGTTGTCTTCGGATCAGATGAGATGATCTGTTTTAGATCAGGACTAGGTCAATATGAGGCTGCATTCTGTCAAGAACAGAGGTGCTCTATCTTTCACTATTGAGGAACATTCTTGGAAAAATATACTGCAATGCAACCTGTCACATAGCTTTTACTGAAAGCCAGCATCACATAATTCTATAAGCCAAAAGCAGAACTTTCTCCTCATCAAAAAAAGTAGTGCCCTATTTTGTTACGGTTCTTTTGAATGCACTCATCTGTGAGACAGAAATTCCTTCCCTGCTTCAGATGGTGCATACAAAGGTTTTCTGTGTTGTCAAGAGTCGTCTATCAAAGAAATTTCTTTTGGAGGTTTATTTATATACAGACTCTTTTTATTGCTTCAAGCCACCACTCGTGGAGAAAGAGTCTAATCTTTCTCTTGCATTATGAAGTGAAGGGTCAAAATATATTTTAATATCCTCAAGGCTTATATAAGCACATCACAGGGAAGGAGAAAAGAAACCAAATGAAGCGTAATCTTATCACAAGACAATTTGACTATAGTCTACCTTTCATATAGACATAAAAAAGAGAGTGCTTTATGGTCACTCTCTCAACCACCCTGTCTACCTTTCCTTGTTTTGACAGCTAAAGTCTGTCCTCAGACCGAAATCAAAACAAGGGTCAACAGATCACGGCATTTAAAAGGGAGATTTTATACAAAACCCTGCCATTAGAATGCCAGTAGCCTTCAAACGCAAACACTCTTTTCACTAGAAAATAAGGCCTGCTTGAACCATGGGACAGACCGAGACCATTAGCTCTGCTGATGAGCTGTGTGCATTCACTGTATGATAAGACGCAATCTTTAGTCATGCCCACCCCAGACAGAGCCCAATGAAATACTCAGAATGGAAAAATCTTTGGTGGATATTTGGGTATTGCAAAGGTTTCGTGATAGAGATATGAAGTGAGATGATGGACAGCAAGTTTATGTAATTCTTTAACAAAATAATTAAACTCTGTACCCATCTTGTTAAAATTTTTCTTGATACTTTTTTAGCCATACGTATACCTAAGAAATACTTGGAATGAGTGATACCCATGCAAACCTATGATTTCCTTTTGCTCTTGACAGTCTGGGAGTTGTTTTATCCAGGAAGAAAAGCTTAAGGCTTCCTTTTACTTTTTGACTTGTGTCAACCATCAATGGTTATATCCACTTCCAGACCTTCAATTCCTCAGGACTTTTCTTGCCACACTGCTCTCCAGAGGGACACTGATGCAGCTTATACAGTCCCTTCCATCACTCAGGGGCCTGAAATAAATGTGCAGATTGCTGTGATCTATCTCTGCTTCTCTGTGGTGCAAGGAAGAGGGATCAAGCTCTTTTGTGAAGCTCTGAGTCTGCACATAACATATCAAATTAACCACATGTAATGGTTCCTAGACTAAGAACCCCAGTATCTGAAGAAAGAAAGAAAGTTTAAATGGTTTGCATATTAGATGTACAAGTCTTGTGGCACAAAGCAACAGCTCTTCAAGGTATAGTTATAACAAGATATAAATGCATAAGAGGGCAGAATTAGGCTTCACAAGCCATCATAAATCTGGAATATTTCTTTTCATTTAAGTTAGTGACTTAGTAAACTAAATGCTCTTTTAGGAAGATGCAAATCAAGCCTTAAAGAAAACTATTAAATCACCCTATTTCCAGGGATTTATGTAAAAAATGAAAATAAAAATATTTTCATGTAGATAGCTGTAATAACTTGTCAACAAGATTGATGCTAAATCCTCAGCATTACAACAGTGTCTTATTGGTGGTTACTAATTATTAGCCAAAATAAACCTGCTGCTGGATGCATCATGACACCAGAAATGTTTGAGGCTGATCATTTCTGCTTTTCCATAGCAAAAAGTGTTCCTTTCAAGACTGACAGACCAGGATGCCAAAGACTTTGAGGAAACCAAACTCTTTCTTTCATCAGCTGACCCAAAGATTCCCAGCCTCACTGATAACACATCATTTTGAAAGTTATGTAGTTTTGACAAGATGTCAACATTTTGTTGAGAAGAGCAAAGTGCAAAGAAAACAATGCTCAAAAAAATTGCAACTGAACTAGACAGAAAAGGAAAGGAGCTGCAAGAAAAGTATAGCTATAAATTCAAGTACTTTCTCTATTTAAATATCATAACTTTGACAATGATTGATTGATACAGCCAATGTAAGGTTCTGCTGCTTTAAACAAAGTACCACCTCATTATTCTCCATCATCTCTGCAAAAATCAAATTCATAAGTTAATAAAATCTATACTTTATTTTTCTTGAATTCTGCTATTGCAGGTGCCAGCCTGTCTGCTATGCCCCACTGACATTCTTTGGTCAGAAGATACTGCAAAACTAAGAACTCATATGGGCTATCTTGAAACTGACTTAAATGGGAACAGGTGGTTATATTAACATTTTCATATGAGTGGTAAAGAAGACTCAAGAACTTGTTTCCCCTACTTCTGTGTGACCACCAGATCTTGCTTATATCCTGGAAATAATTCTCCTTACGAGTTTTACAAGTCAATGTGAATCTATTCCAAAATGGATTTATAATCCATTAATGCATCCAAAATACATCCATTCCAAGATTTATTTACATCTCAAACCAGAATATAGTTGTATCCAAAGAATTTGGTAGATAAATGGTGATACTAAGATACTTTCATAACAAAGCAAAAATTGTATTTCAGTATGAATAAGAAGGGAATTATTAATCCTGTGGAGTTGATTTAAAACTTGTTAAAAATAGCTCTCCAATCCTCTATATACCCTACAGAGTACCACGTGCGATTATTCAAATCTATTACATCTCATCAGAGATATGCAAAACCATCCCTCCATGTCTTCCCAGCCTTTTCTGTGCCCAGATCCAATCTATGATCTGCTCCTTCTGCTGCCAGGTAATTCAGTGCTTCATATGTCATATTCCTCATATTGCTCAGCATGTCTAACTTTTTCTACCATCACTGCCGTGATGGAGAGACAAAAAGAAGGAAAGGATGTTCTAGAGAAGACCCTTTTCAGCACAGCAATCTCTTACCCTTGCCTTTCCTGCAAACTGCCAATGTAAAGCAGAGAGAAGCTTAATTCACAACCCCAAAGCTTCTGTTTGTCAATGTTTGGACACAGGCTGTCACTGTTATGGCAGCTCCCAGTGTGAGTGCACGTCTTTTCCAGCCTTAGTGGGACAGTCTTTGTGTGCAACAGCTAGTACAGTCTGCAGTGAACATTTTATACAAAACTAATTTATGAGCTCCAGCGCATCTACATTTCAGCTTTGTTTACTCAGCTTTCTGGTCTCTCCTTGTTTAGCTCCACTATCTTTCCTACTTAATGAAACCATTTCAAAATCCTCTAGTTACACTGAGTTTTCGTTGAACAAAAGCAGAGAACTAAGAAATGTCTTTTAATGTCACGTGAGACAGAATATCCTTAAGCACATTACTTTCTTTTTGTCTGCCCTAATTTCCTCTTCCTATCTCCATCCAGATTAGAAAAGAAAACGACATTTAGGGAGATAAGTACTTCCCTGATGTAATACATTTACTGGGTTGCAGTTATGACAATTAGCAAAACACACAGGATTATCTAAAAACTCAGTTAAGTCAGTGAGATGACTATTTAAATGCAAAAAGCTTCAGGGCAGACTCAAACATTATCAGCCTGCAACTTACTTTCCCTCCACCTCCAATGATCATTACTTTATCACAGTTATATTAGCACAAGGCATTCAGCATTTGTCAACTCCTGGGAAAGCACTAATTGAGAAATCTATTTATATAAACTAATATACAACATCTATTGCTAAAATGAAAAATAACCCAACAAAACCAAACAAAAGCAACAGAAAACAAAACAAAAATACAGTTTCCTCAATATCTTTATGCAAACTGCTTCAGAAATAGTCAGGCTCAATCCTTCCTGAGCAGTTTAGTGTTTACTTCATTGGTTTCAGTTGAGCAATCTCCAAATAAGCCAAATTTTCTTTCCCTTGATTACTATATTTTTGAAGTCTGTTGTTAAAACTGTGTTTATAACCTACGGTCCTTATTCTTTTTGGACTTTCAGAGCCAACATGTATATGTAATCACAGGAGTAAATATGATTTCTCAGCCTGAGGGATGTACTTGTGAAAAGAAGGCAAGAAATTTTCTTAAACCAAGATGATCTCTCATATACATGTATGTATGTTCATATATATATTTGCATACATATTCATATATATATATAAAACATATATTTATTATTTTGAATTTGTCTGATATTTTGTCTTCTGAAAGAGTTACAGCATACATTCACCTAAACACAGCCATGTTTTCAAATTACATTATTTTGCTTTTAAGCTCATTATTTTATTATCTGAAAAGAGAGACTTCAAAGATGGCATGAAATTTCCTGTAAGCAAAAAGCCCAGCAGTCTCCAAACAGACCACTACCCCTATAAAGAAAAAATTCACATTTTCAGTTCCAAAAAAAAAGTGATAACAGTATAAACAAAAATATCTGGAAAATATTTTTGTGACCTTTGCTCTGGTGTCTCTGGCAGTGGCAGCCCCTAGAAACAGATGGTCTGGAGTCTGCAGAATGGGAGATCTCCCAGCACTGGAAGAGGTGCTGGCTGCAACCTTGTGCTTATTCATTAAGTTTTCTAAAGACATGACATGGAGAAAAAGGGGATTCTGCTGGTTACTTGTCCACTTACATTGCAAGCCTATGTTTTAGGAATGAACAATTTATTTTGCACTGCTTTTTCCACAGGGTTAGGTCAGAGAATATTTTGCTCTATAATCCTTGCTTATTATTTTTGTCTTATCTGTTAATATTAATCAGAAGTTTTCAGCATGTTTGAGGACTTTCTGTTGAGGCCATGATTCAAGAACTTTAACCTGCACTTCATATGCAGTACCTGGGCACCTTACTGGAAGGAAGGGTCTAAAGTTGGGACTTGAGAAGGAGTCGAGTCATGGATTGGAACTGATAATTCCATCCTGTCACGTTCGGGGTTTTTGTACAGAAGGATTTTGAAACACACTCTGAACAATTACGTAACCTCGTAGAGAAGATTAATCTTCCCAATTCACCACTTGCATCTATGTGAGCACATGCTATAAACAGACTCTGAGCCTGCCCAACGAAACAAATGGTAGTAACCCCATCAGTTGGAAAGCAGTAAATTTTAACCTTCTAGCTATTTAACTGCTCTATAAAATCAAACTGCTTTTGAAATTCCCTACCCAAATCAGTGAAAGGGTTCAATAGACAGTGCTAACATGACCCTCCTACCACTAGTCTGCATCGTAATCCAGTACGTGGATTTAGGGATCACAGACAAAATAAGGAAATGTCAGCAGAAGAGAGGCGTATGGTCATCAGGAGAAGTGGTACTTTGAACTTTCTTTATCCAAAGAACAGCCTAACTTATGGTGATGCACAAAGACCCAAGTCAGCTTTTAGTTAAAGCTTGATTTAAAGCTCATAAAAATAAAAGATAGCAGACCCAGTATGGCCATAAAATTGTGAGAAAAGTTGAAGAGAAGAGTGACTGGTCTGATGTCTTATGAACACCCTACTGCAAAACAAATACCAATACCTCTTACTAAAAATAGATGTATAAAAAGTAGCACAATGAAATAATTTTTAAAAACTAAAAAAAAAACATCCAGCAGTACCAACAGCCATTCCTACCAGGTGCAGCTGGAAGCCCGGGGTGCTTGTGTGGAAACACTTACTACATCTGTTAGCAGAGAAAGGCATCGAGTTGTAGCAATGTAACAAGTAACAGGAAAATTTCATACAGATTTATTTACGTATCAATGTGGTTCTAGGAGAACAAGTTTTTTCTCAGTGAATTATGCTTTTAATACATCATGTTGCTACTGAAAGAAGCTATTAGCCAATATCACCGTGAATGCCATCAGAACGAAGTATCAGCAGTGTCAGTAAGCTGAAGTCTTGTTGAAGTCTCATTAAATTCTAGAAAAAGATCTCAGATGGTTTAGATCCCATTGCACACAGGGGATTTTGCTGCTTTTTTTTTTTCTTCTGACTGAAATTCATCCCCTTGTTTTGTCTTCTCTCGGGCTTTTGCTGACTGCTTCACCCAGGCCTCTGTAGAGTTTAAGCCAGGGCACTACAGAGGAGCACAAGCCTGCTCTGCCTTCCTCTTCTGCTGCAGAAGCTGGGACTCTCTCTAAAACATCAAAACATTTCAGAGGTACACACTGCCTTTCATCAGAATCCATGGATCAATCAGATGAAGGGTTTGGAGAGAAAAGGAGCCAAAAATTCCCTCTTCTGTGAAACAGAGGAAAATAAGGACATGTCTTCTCTCTATATTCTATACTGCTTTTTAAAGAGGAAGACTTCCCCAAAAGCAGTGAAATCTCCTAATAATTAATGAGTTATATGAAAGAGGAAATGAAAAAGAACAAGACAACAGGAAAAAAAAAGAAAAAAGAAAAAAGAAAAAAGAAAAAAGAAAAAAGAAAAAAGAAAAAAGAAAAAAGAAAAAAGAAAAAAGAAAAAAGAAAAAAGAAAAAAGAAAAAAGAAAAAAGAAAAAAGAGAAAAAGAAAAGATTCCTTTTATAGTTAAAAATTATTTTTTATGGTTCAGGTAATCGTAATTAGACATTACCTTCAGATTAATCTTTCAGTGTTTCTTGCTTTTTTATTTCCCTCCTCCTGTATTTTGTACCATAATTTAGCAAATGTGAGCAAGCCTGCCACAAAAGCTTTTTAGCTTTCTTATTTTTAGATGTTATTAAGGCAGAGAAGCAGTGAAGCAGCAGTGAGGCCACGTTGCTACAAACTGCTCTGTCAAGCAACTGGTCAAGGGGCTTCCTCTATATTACTAAGTAGATGTCACTGGAAAATTGAGGTGTCTCTATGGAAATATTTTTTTTACAGTCAGAAAATTCTAATAAATGTCTCTTTTCTTACTCCTGGGCTTAACTTCCAAAAGACATGTTGGATTTCAGGAGATTGTTGAAGAAGGCATCCAGTTAATGTTAAACTGGTACCATACAACTCCCATGTTTCAAAATACTATAGGATCTATTTGGACAACCATTAAAATTATGAGTTTAAACTTCTTCTTGGAAGGAACAGATACCACTTCTGCAATGAGAAAAATACTTTCTGTAGAGAAGCTTGAGGAAAACCCAATTTTCTTTCATTTTAAAACAAATTCCCCTCAATTTCTTTATAATTAATTAATTCCTCTACAGTTTTAAATAACATTGAACTCTTTGTCTAAAAATAGCTTTTCTGTTTACTTAACACAAGGAATGAATTAAATATAAATGATGTCATGGAGCCTTTGCTATTTTCTAGCTGCATTATTCAACCACGAACATGGCAGAGGCAATGGATGATATCTCATGGCCTGAGTCTTATTTCATTTGTGGCTGTCATTGCTGTTCATGTGAGAACACTGTTTCACCCAGACTTCAAATTGCCTTTTTTCTGGTGCATCCAGTAGCTCAGTAAGAGGGTCTGAGTTCCACCCTTTCTCTACTCATGTTCTGCCCATCTGAAAAAATACCTTAATCCTGACCTTCCAGATAAGGATACAGGCTTATCAAAACTCATGAAGAGATAAAATACCTTCATTTAATCTTACTGACTTTTAATAAATGAAGAAATAAATACAGAAATGAAATATATCATATCTTCCTGACCTTACAATTTACTTATCAAATCTTTAGGGACCAAGACAAGGCACATGCCTAAGACATAACCCAGAAAGTGTTTATATCACTGTACACATAGAAGATGACAAAGTGTCCCTTGAGTCCTGGTGAACCATCACAGATAAAGCAAACTCTGCTTGCAGCCAGGTCCTAAGGCAGCTTGTAAAGATAGTCCCAGAAATGCCCACTTGCTCCAGTCCTCTTACAGTGGTGATTTTTAGCTATGAACAAAAGCTTGTGCAAACAGCCCTTTTTCTGGGGTGCACAGATATGATGGTCACCACCCAGAAGTTTTTCAAACATCTATAAATCATTAGCAGCCACTGCTGATTACATTGTATTTTACACAACTTACACAGAAAGATGCCAGTTTCCTTTCAGTGAAGGAAGGCAGTGGAACTACTGCATGTTTTAAAAGGTTGTGTGTATGCACAGACCTCTTTTCAAACACTACAAACCTAATTTTGAGACATAGGAAATAAGTTGGATGGGGTCATAGGGGACCCAAGGTGTGACCTTCTCAGCAACCGAAAATGGAGAGCTTAGACTGGACTAAGTCGCTGATTATGGGGCTTATTGTAGCATTATCTTAGGCTGTAAGAGAAATGGAAAAAATCCACACAGCTGCTCAATTGTACTTCAGTTTGAGGGAAAGTGAAGACCTCTTTTAACTACCTGTACTTGCTGCTGACAAATTTCAACAGAGGTCTGACAGGGAGAAAAAGAAAGGTTTGTTTAAATATAGTTCCACAGCTTAGTGTCCAACTGCTTTTAGATTGTTCTAAACAAGAGACCCAGGAGTGAGCATTTTTCTCACGACTCACTTGAATTCCAAAAGGTTGATTTGCATTTCCATTATCATAATTGACAACTTAATTTGTTGCAGATGTTTTAAAGAAAATGTAGAAATAGTAACAGAAAAAAAAAGTTAAAAAATCAGCTCCTAAGCAATGTAATTTTAAAACTTTCTGAAGAAGGCAACAATCATAAAATTCCTTGTCTTTTAATAGTTTCCTTTTCTGATTGTCTTCAAGAAACTAATATAGCTCTTCTTCTTGACTATATTAGTTTCTTCAAGAAACTAATATAGTCAAAGAAAAAGCAAGAAACTGACTGAGGAACCAAAATAAATACTGAAACAATGATGAAAAGTGTATTTTGAGTTGAATTTCCAAAAGACATCTCTCTATGAAGCTGCTGTATCTGCTGCCATACTGCTCTGTGCTAACATGGCAGAAAATATTCAGGATGAGAAGGTATGACCAGTTTATCCTGTTCCAAGACTTCATTAAAATTCCAAAATGAGAACACACATAGAAAAAAGTTCTAGCACAATAGCTTAAGATCATTCTTTTCTTGAAATCCACACCCAAATGACAAAGAAAATTAAATACTGCAGTTCATCCAACAGACAGATAATCCACTTTACTCAGCTTCCTACCCAACTCCTTGCACACCACTCTTGCTGAAGTATCAGCTCAGAGCAGTCTGGAATTTCCATGAAATTGCATGTGGATTGCTGGGGTAGCTTTAGTTATAGCAATCTTTCTTTTAACTAAAAATTATTGAGAAGAGGTACTATATGAATTCTTAAATGATGGTTAAATAACTGTGAAAGGTCCATATTCAAGCTTAATAAATTCAGATCAAAACTACTTATTTAGAATGAACAGTCTAATTTACTGTTAAAAACAGAATCAGCTTTGAAATAAGTT
Organism: Aleadryas rufinucha; assembly: GCA_013397815.1. Lineage (NCBI taxonomy): Eukaryota > Metazoa > Chordata > Aves > Passeriformes > Aleadryas > Aleadryas rufinucha. The sequence goes on from VZTH01005091.1 coordinate 122,061, forward strand.
TAAATCAAATTTAAAATATTGAAAAACGTGCCAGTTAAGGAATCAATGTATATTTGGTTTTGTAACCTTGAATATCTGCCCCAAAAAACAAGACAAATATGATCTACATTTTAGACCAAATCCAGAAGAACAAACCAAGAGTAAGTTATTGTATTCATCCATCCATGTCCCTCATAGTAATTTTTGTCATAATGTTGTACTAACAAGATTTCCATAAGTATTCTGAGGCACATCAGTCTATTCCACGAGCTCAGAATTATCCCTGAGGCCTGAAAATGCTTGTTTGGTCTTCTGGTCAGGCCCACAAAGCAAGGCTGTGCTAAATAGCAGACTAAAGACAGGTAGGTGATTCCCCTCTGACACCATAAGGCCCTAACAGGACATCTCAATGATGGTAACTATGACTCTGTGATAACTAGACATTGCTAGTTACTTGTCTCCCGCTGACCTATGTTCCTGGTGTTGCACCAGCCCAAATGACAATTACTTTTCATACAGGATAAACTGGAATGTATCCATACAATCCTTTCTGGGATATTATTCCCAAAGTTATTGTGTCTTAAAATATTTTTAAAACCTTTTTCTGCAACAAGGTTGAATAAGCTTAACTGCTTCGGAAGTTCAATTTTTCCTCTGAAAAAAACCCAAACCCAACCCAAACACAAAAACATTTAGCTAAAATGGGTGATTTGCCAAATTTGGAGCCTGCATTTTCCAGCTCTGTTGAAAAACCAAGATTATTTTTTGAGACAAATTTTCCTTTTATACAGGAAAGTCTCATGTTATTTGAATACCTATTCATCTCTGTTTCCTGGTGGTACAGAAACACATGGAAATGAAAAATATGATAGGCAGTCTGGGAAATTTATTCCTATTCAGAAAATGTATTGGAGTGGCTTCCAGTGAAATTATACACAGGGATGCATGTATGGTGGATAGTGGGAATTCTTTTAGCCTCAAAAATATCTATCTGTGATTCAGCTACTTCTCTGATAATTGACCTGCAACCTCTTTCTGCCTGTATTAATCATATCTATTATAGGTTTGAAGCATCCTTTCATAATATAAAGGAATCACAATCTATCCTTCAGGACAAAGACAATTAAATGAATGTCTTAGCTTTACTTCCTTAATTTAAATACCTTGAAATATCTTCTTACCATGCCCACTTATCACTTTACAATACTGGAGAAAAGCAGCTCTCCTTCCAGGTTAAAATCATTTTCCCCCTGTATTCAGACATGTTTTGCAATTTGGAACTACTTTATTTGAATATCCTTCCTGAAACAATTACAAGAAACTGTGTGAGTCTCTTCTACATGCTAAAAAATAAAACCAAACACCTCCACACACTCCCAAGCCTCCCCAAAAAGACAAGACAAGAAAGAATTTAACAGGATGTTCAAGATTAACTTCAAACTTCCATCCTATGAAGAGCAGCAATCATGAACACAAGCCAACTAAGCAATATTTCTCCTTTTTGTATTAATGAAACTGAAGCTGCCTTCTCCTAACACTCTAAATCACTTTATCACTAAGTAGTTTTTACTTTTAGAAAATAACTTTTTAAAAGCATATAATAATAGTAATATTATTTAAAGGGAAAAGGTTGCATTAATAAAGACAGAAGTAGACAAAAACTATGAGAAAAATGTGGTCTAGACATATGCTTAGAAACTCGAGCTATACAATAAAAGAGAAAGTGATACTCAACACCCATGGATCCACTGAGCTCCTGTTACACTGATAGAAATCTTGTCAGTATCTCAAACTTAGTGTCACCTGTTTGAAGATCACAAGAATGTGGCAATAGGAATATATGGAATAAGCACAATGAAGGAGCCTGACATAAATGAAAGAAGCTGGGAAGTGTGCATCATGGGCTGCTGTCTTCCATGCTTCATGCATCTTGACTATGAAATTGTCCTTATAAATTCCTTGCCATAGGAATCAAAGTTTTGGTTGTTCAATTTGAAATTTCCTGTAGTTTGTGGGGTTGCCTAATGACTGGAAGTGTTCTTTGTGTGACAATACATACTTGAACATAAATTTTACTTTTCCACTTTTTGAAAATCATTATTATTGTGTTTATGTATAGTGGCTGTTGAGGAGAAATCACTTGGCTCATTCAGACATCCGAGCATTTTACTGATGGGATTGAAAATTTTACGTAGCCTATCTACCTTATTGTGAACATGAATATTTTTATTACAGCTTCAACAATAAGGTATAAAAACTTCAATATGACAAAAAGCAGAAAAAGTGGTGTCACACTGAGTGCAAATAACAGTCTCACAATAGACCCTGAATTTCCTCTTTGCAGCCTCATAGCATACTTATATAAAATCAATAACACTAATATAAACATGGTCTCAATGTTTCAATTATTCAAATCTGTTCTTGTACGTTTGATGATAGACATAGTAAATCATTACACAGAAATGAATATATATATGTATTATATGCATTTATGCTAAGTTTCATTCTTCAGAACCAACAGAATAGGAAAGAAAACTTACCATTCTTCTTATAGAACATGATTTCTCCTTTAAATTCTATCTTTTCCTCCAACGATTTCTCAATTTGAAGAATCATCTGCTCATTTGTTTCAGCACCAAGTAAAAATTTGCAGCTGCAGCTCTTCTGCATGACTTCAGTCCGTGCAAATCCAGCAAGCTCACAGAAGCCATCAGAACAGTAAACAATGGGGAATCCTTTAGCCACCTGAGCATTTGCAAGGATGAAGTTACTATCTGCAGAACACAAAAGTAAAATATGAATTACAGTCTAAATTCAACACGTAATATTCCGTTTAACATCATAAGAAGGCACAACTGCACAGACCTTTAAAAGTAAAGTCCCAACTGCCTGCAAACAAGAATCTAACTTCTCATTTTAGACTACTATTCTGAAATTAAATCAAGTCCACGGATCATCTTCCTACAAAAGCTCTTCATGGCTTCGTACATTGTCTCCTCAAGGAACACTTTATGATGGGTGCCTCTGAGATAGATGTCAACACATTAAAACAACCACTTGACCAAAAACTGGTGACAAATATCAAAGTTTTGAAGAACTTTCTAACATTATATTATGATGCCACTCAGAATACTCTGCAGTCTGAACAGACACAGCTACATCATAAAAAAAAAATAAAAATCTCTGTGGTGTCGATAAGATAATGTCGACCTATATCAACACTCAAATCAATTTATTTTATATAATTTTCCAAGGGAATCTTTAAAAGTACGGTTGAGGGACATGCCATACTACATGGAGTTAGGAATATTCTAGACTGCATGGAAGTATTTGTCCTTTGTGGGGGATGGAGTTGATTTTTTGTTGTTTTGTTTTTGGGGTTTTTTTTTGGTTGGTTGCCTTTTGTTTTCTTTGTTTTTGTTTTTTAGGAAAAAAGATTAAAGATTTCATCCAAAATCAGTCATCTGTCTTTTGGAGTCCCACCATACTTCTCCCATATGAAACAGGCACATCAAAGATTCACCATTTTGTTATACTTAATGCTCTTTATAATTTTTCAGCGTGTTTAAGCTGCAACTATTGTGTATGATACATTCAAGAGTAGCATGTTGACATGGATATCAAAAAAATGCGGTGTTATAATTTGATTTCAAATCTTTGGCAAATCTATCAGTTGAATCTATTGGCAGCTTAAAAGCTCATTCCCATCCCTTGCTGAAATGTTTTTGAAGGCTTTGTGCCTCAGACCTTCATCTTCAGCCTATGCCAACAACTCTGGCCCTTTACAGACTTTTCAGTTATCAAGGAGACCTTTTCCAGATAACATATGAACTTTTCATACAGGTTTTTTGCCTGTGTTTCCTTACCTTGGAATGAAGAAAAAAAAAAAGAAGTTTTATGAGCGGACTCTAGCTACATTTCACATTGAGGGAGGAAGGACTATTTTTTGCCTATTGCTTGTTAAGGAATGTTTACCTTACAGCTTGCTAGCAGGAGCTTAGGAGCAGTCTAGTCCCAAGACTGATACCTCTCACTTTTCAGACTTATGTGCAAGTGAATCCATGTGTATGTATTAAGGGGAAATACTATTAACTAACCCATAATCCCTTGATAAATATTCATAAATTTAAAGAGAAAGAAATGAATTATTTTAATGGAAACCTCAGGTTGATATACCTAATCCCCATACAGGGATATATTATTTATGATTGGGAAGGGAGGGACAGAATTCATAAACTAAAATAGAGGAAAAATAGGTCTGTTTTTCAGTCTGAACTGTCACAAGAGTTCTACACCTGTGAAATCTCAGCAACTTCAGCTATGTTATTCTTTAATTACCCAAGGGATAAAATACTAAGTCTTATACTGCTAAGATTTCAGTATTTTAAAGACAATGGAGGTATATTAAATGATCAATTTGCTCTCAAGACTTTTCTTCAGTTACCCACAATTTGTTCAAATTTGACTAAATTCTTTCAATAANGGAAGTATTTGTCCTTTGTGGGGGATGGAGTTGATTTTTTGTTGTTTTGTTTTTGGGGTTTTTTTTTGGTTGGTTGCCTTTTGTTTTCTTTGTTTTTGTTTTTTAGGAAAAAAGATTAAAGATTTCATCCAAAATCAGTCATCTGTCTTTTGGAGTCCCACCATACTTCTCCCATATGAAACAGGCACATCAAAGATTCACCATTTTGTTATACTTAATGCTCTTTATAATTTTTCAGCGTGTTTAAGCTGCAACTATTGTGTATGATACATTCAAGAGTAGCATGTTGACATGGATATCAAAAAAATGCGGTGTTATAATTTGATTTCAAATCTTTGGCAAATCTATCAGTTGAATCTATTGGCAGCTTAAAAGCTCATTCCCATCCCTTGCTGAAATGTTTTTGAAGGCTTTGTGCCTCAGACCTTCATCTTCAGCCTATGCCAACAACTCTGGCCCTTTACAGACTTTTCAGTTATCAAGGAGACCTTTTCCAGATAACATATGAACTTTTCATACAGGTTTTTTGCCTGTGTTTCCTTACCTTGGAATGAAGAAAAAAAAAAAGAAGTTTTATGAGCGGACTCTAGCTACATTTCACATTGAGGGAGGAAGGACTATTTTTTGCCTATTGCTTGTTAAGGAATGTTTACCTTACAGCTTGCTAGCAGGAGCTTAGGAGCAGTCTAGTCCCAAGACTGATACCTCTCACTTTTCAGACTTATGTGCAAGTGAATCCATGTGTATGTATTAAGGGGAAATACTATTAACTAACCCATAATCCCTTGATAAATATTCATAAATTTAAAGAGAAAGAAATGAATTATTTTAATGGAAACCTCAGGTTGATATACCTAATCCCCATACAGGGATATATTATTTATGATTGGGAAGGGAGGGACAGAATTCATAAACTAAAATAGAGGAAAAATAGGTCTGTTTTTCAGTCTGAACTGTCACAAGAGTTCTACACCTGTGAAATCTCAGCAACTTCAGCTATGTTATTCTTTAATTACCCAAGGGATAAAATACTAAGTCTTATACTGCTAAGATTTCAGTATTTTAAAGACAATGGAGGTATATTAAATGATCAATTTGCTCTCAAGACTTTTCTTCAGTTACCCACAATTTGTTCAAATTTGACTAAATTCTTTCAATAAATGATTGTTATGTTAAAACAGTCTTTTCCCATTTACCAAATAATGTGTTTTTAAAATGCATTCTGGTTCAGTGCAGTGCTTGACTTAGCCTGTCATTTTTATTTGCCTTACTGGGGAATAAGTATCATTACCATTCATGAACTAACATGCTGCTCCCCCATCAACACAAAACTAAATCCCCACCCTGCCAAAAGAATTAAAACCATATGCTTGCAGTGCATAATGACAGTGTGACAGTGCAAGACTTGCAGATCATTCATAACAAATATATTTGTAGCTAGCAAATTAACTCACTTCTCTGTTTCTTGTTTAAGATACAATTACGTGATGCAAAGGCTGTTAAGATACAATTATGTGATGCAAAGGGATTTTGTTTTTCTTTTTAATTCCAATTGTTGAGAATTGTGTGAAGCAGAATATGGAACACCAAAATGACAGAAAAAGTAGAGAGGACATGCAGTAGTGAATGACTATCATTATGAACAGGAATACACTGGAGCTTACCAAGCATACCATGATCTTATGAAAAATGTAAGGTGGTCAAACTCTATTGTCATTTACACCAAGATAAACCTAGAATAATTTTAGTTACTTTAACATTCATGGAATAAACCAGTTTACTTACGAAAATCAATCCAGTACCAGCTAGAAAAAGAGCCAGTCTTTCTCTTAATATCTGCAGATGTCTGATAAGGTTTGTAAGCCTAATTTTACTGAACTTTTTGAGTACAACAGCAAAGCATCAGCATCAGGAAAATACAATCAGAATTATATTTGCTGTTTTTCTTGAGCTTGAAGTTCAAATAAAATAATGAGAGATGCAACTATAATCTGAAACTAGTACATCAAGAGACATATTTAAATAATTTGTTGAAAAATTTCTTGTCATACTAAAAAGGATCAAGAAACATTATGCCCAATAATTACATGTATCATCCAATTCTTCAGTAATATTTATTAAATGATTTACATTTACCTATTACGCAAGGCAAATTAAAAAAAAAAAAAAAAAACAAAACAAAACCAAAAACCAAACAAACCCATACCTTAAAACATTCTGGTTAAAATATTCTGGTTAAAAGTTTATTTAGTTCTGTAATTTATTTTTATAGCTTCAAATCTCTAATATCACTTGCTATTACTCATGCATGTAAAACACCATGAAACATTTCAAAAAACAAGTACTGAGGGTGAAATTTCTATCATTCAGGCTTTGTTGTGATACAAATAAAATCCCAGCATTTAATTTCATGATCTTCAATGATAGATAGCTGGGTTTCAAAATCTAGAGTAAGATAAATGGCATTTTCTTTAGAATAAGTTTTTAGAAAACTGTGGACTAGAAGACAACACATTTACTTATTTTTGAACTTACAGTGGGAAAGTTCCAATGAGTGATACAATCCTATTGGTCTGTATATTTTGGTATACGTTTGTGTGTAGATTGCAACACTTCCATAACAATATAGAAGTTGTTGAATTCTGTATTATTCTTACAGCACACTGGCCTGAATACTATTTTATTGATCAGGTTCGTTGATCAGGAGACAATATTAGATTACTGGTAGATGTGTCTTTTAAATTTTACTTTTAGATGAGAAAATACATCCAAGCTAAATACTTGATCTATTGAGAAAGATGTAACCCTGAGGATTTGGGGCATTTGGAACAACAGAGTATAGCTGCTGAAAACCTGTGTAAGAATGAACAGATTTGGACCACTGAGAAATAAATCTGGTGCAGGTAGTTCAGTTTTCCAACTGCACACTGAGATGCAGATTGAGCTCTGGGTGGGAGCCTGAGACAAGAGACCATGAACTGCCAACCCTTTGGTTAGCAAAGGGCACCAAGATGGGTGGTGCCATCTGGGTGGATGGACTCTGAGAGACACAGCAGGAGCAGAGGACTCAGGAGAAAGAGAGAGACTTGTGTGAGTAGAGACTGCGAGGGTACAAAAGCCCAGGGGTTCCTTTGTTAGGGTCCTTCTCCGAGGCACCAGCTAAGGCTGTTTCTGTGTTTCTGCGCCATACGTAAATTGCTTTATGGGTCACTGTCATCTGAGGGTCTGCTCTGGGAAAGCTGGGGTGGATTAGGTAGGGAAACCTGGTCTGACTCTGTGAGCGTGGGGTGTGCAGGGAGTCAAGCGAGCACCTGTTGGGTCACTGGAGCCACCCACAGTGAAGGGGCCTTGGTCCCAGCAGTAAAAGTCTCTGAGTTGGGAGTGTGACTGCCAGAGAGTCCAGAGAATGGGCAGACTGGGTGCTTTCCTAACTGTTTGACCCAAGATTTCAGCTCAGAAATTAAGTGCTGTAAGTCTGTGAAAAATAAATTTAAAAATTCAAATTGGATAATTGTATATTAGCTTTGGATATAAATACTTGATTGTATGTCCAAGCCTGCACGAGCTGTGTAAAGGATGATTTAAAAGTGCTTCTGTTAAGATGGGACAAGAAGCCTAGAAATAAAAAATCCAGCATTCAGGTGGTTTTCCTTTAGCAGCAAGTCAGCAGAGATGGATGAATATAGGAGAGGTCCCTGGCTAGTCAGTGCAATTTAAAAGCAGATTTCTTTCAATTGTGATTCATTTACTTTAAGGTCATTTTCTATGATCAAATTACTTTTTCACATGAAAGTTTAAAGGAAGACTATTAGGAGCTTGCATGCCTGCATTCATTTCAGAAGTAGAACATACTGGAGAGGATAGGACATTGATCAACAGAAGACTCATGTGATTTCCAGAAACCTCTGCCAGAAACACAGCATAAAGCCAAAGACAATCAAACAAGATGAACCAGAACTACGCTAGCTGCACCTTCAATCACGGGCTTAGACATTGTTGCCCTGTTTCAATGACTTGATACCCAAAATTTATAACTGGAGAAACAGAAGAAATTTAGATCTTATGCCATCTGATACACAGAATCTTATTCTCTAAACATCCCATGACTGAGTTTTAGAATTGAGATAATTAAAGAAAAAGGCTGTATGCAATACTCTTCCTCCTAATTAATGTCCACAATTTATCTGACTGTTCGTAATGACACTGTGTTACACTTATACTCTGCACTGCCTTCATGAATCCTACCATCACATCTAGCAAAAAATGACTAAAGGGTTTTTGCTTTAGTATTGTGGAAATGTCTGCTGTAAATCTCATCATTGTGCTTCCCCAGTTCTTTTGACAGCTCTTCTCAAAGTCCAGAAGGTTTCATAAAGAGAACACCTGACTTCTTTAGCGACTGAGCAAAGCCAACAACCATTCTAATTTTAAATACTAAATTATTTAAGAATTAAATAGGAAGAAAAAATCCTACAAAAGACAAAAAATCTTTAACAATCAAAGAAGCTGCATTAATTAAGCAAGTGACTCACATAGTTACTCTATCGATTGTAGAACAGTCCACAATTCTTCCGGATGAAACTACTGGATTTACTACACTTAGATTTAATTCCACAGTTCGTACACAGGCAATGTAACAAGGGAAATCTCATCCCAGGTTCATGCAAATTACCGTGATAGAGAACATGACCACATTAACAGTTAAGATTACTGATTAATTGAATGATTAAAGTAGCATATGAAAACATTTAGCTTTATGTCAGCACATTTAGATGCAAGCGAATTTAATCAGAGCTCAAAATCATTTGCCAGCTAGTGTCCTTTGAATCGAGACCAAGATGACTTTTATGATGCATGCACTTCCTAATACTAAAATTCCCCTTCAAAAATCTCATTACAGTTGACTGGGTTACTAATGTGAGGTGAAGATTTATCTAGATCTAAGCAAGTCAGAAAGCAAGATGATTATACCTATACTTCCTCCCACTCTTCTCTAAAAATGAATTCATATTCCAATGAATTTACAGTAGTACAGTAAAAGGCAAAACTATTGCATTATAAAGTACAAGTATGGACTGATGAACAAAAGGCCTATCACTGTAACTCACTCTAACCTTTATAATTGATTTAATTGGCCAACTCAATTAATTACAAGGAAATATATTAAAAAAATTGGGTAACAGCTACAAATTTAGAGTACAAAACTGTATTTGAAGTACCCAGCCCTATAGACTCAGCTCAAGCAATAAGATTCCATAGCTTCCACTTGACCTGAACTGACAGGAATAATTTCCAGTAAGTAGAAAAGTTCTGAATTCAGCAGCTAGGAAGTAAACCTTTCACTTTGTATTTATAATAATATTTAGTCTGACAGCAAAAATGCTTTACTGTATACAATATTTATAGCTACAAGAAGAGTTAATCCGCAGTGCAGTTCAGCATGGAGATATCTCAGCAAAATTTAGGCATCTGGTTGCTAAATCATCCCCCAGTCTTATTGATAAACACAGATCATAAACCACTTAAGAGACTCAGTGTTTAACGATCTCGAACCCAGCTTTCATTGCCATTAGTGCATCAGGTCAATACTGGAATAATGACTGCAGCTTTCTGCATGACCAGTAAAATTACCTATTCCTAGAAGAAAGCAGAACAAAAAGCCAGACTGTGTCAGAGAGAAACAAAGTGAAAAACAAAAGCACTAGTGAACCTCATGGTAAAATAGTCTTCTGGCATCTTAGTGAGGAAAAAAATAATTTATTCCTCCATTAGGAATCTTTTTGCATGTTCCTATTGCTTTTCTAATCTCAGTATCATTTGCATCTACCTGAACTCTAAAATATAAGACTGAGACGGACTTTGTTGAAATAGTAGCACTGCTGTGACTGCCCATTTATCATCACAGATCACCTTTCAAATAAACAATCAGTGCAATTGTAAAGGGTGAGCTATAGTAAAGGAGAACTTTCAGCAGGGATGACTTTTAAATTCTTCAAAATTGAGCTCCACTAGCAGAAGTGAATAGCTACATATTTTCCTCAGAAGGAAATATTAATTAGTCTAAAATATATCTTTGCTTTTTTCTTTGTGTTTACCTGGAGTTACAAATTCACATATGTGAGTTGGATCAAGGTTGCAATGAAATATTTCTTTTCCCACCCTTAAGCTTTGTTGATAACGACAAAATTTTATTTTTCAATAAAAAAAGTGTTACTTTCTATTTGATGAGCATTATTTGTGTTATTGATTGTGCAGTGACTGCCAGAACACAGTGCAGATGTAACTAAAACAGCTATATTGCAGTTATCAAATATTTACATGCCAGTTTTACAGGAATTGAAGTGCTGTAAGTAAAACAGCACATGGCACTGGAAAAAAAAAAACAAAAACCCACATAAAAAATGAGACATTAGCAATCAAGAGACACTGTAACTCTTGAGTTACCAGCATGCTGTGACAATGTGCAGTGTCATCCAGAAGTTATTCCCTGGGTGCTTGTTTTTCTGGCAGAACTGAACCCTACCTCCCTCATGAGGGAGTTCAGCTGCTGTCTAGTGTATTCTGTGAGGGCCCACTGCAGAGCAGAGTGCACAGGTTCACATTTCCAAGGGAAGAATATTTTGCAGTTTCTCTGATAAAATACATGGAAATTTTAAGTTCATCCACCAGGCAGAAATGCCATTTGTGTAACCCAGCTATATTTGATTTGCTGTTTGGGTTTTTTCCCAACTGCTCTATTGATTTAAAACTCACCTGGAATTTAGAAATGGAATTGCTATAAATCAAACTGACACATTGGGTTCTCATAAGCTCAAATCATACAGCCTAATGATTTAAGAGCCTGGGACCATGACTTGCTTTCAAGTGTTCAACTGAGAGAAGGGTTTGCAGAAAACACTCTTCCTGAAAAGAAATATTTACAAAGACAAGATCCACATCATCAAAAAATATTTATTAATGTGACCCTCAATTAATGTGTCTATACCTTCCTTTATCACTTGTCTGAAACAGGAATGAAATAAGGAGTTGAAAGGTGTTATATTTACAGCTGTGTTAAGCACTGTGTCATCTACCTAAAATTGGTGCTCAGTTTGCAGACATAATAAATGTTCATCACTGCATAATATTTTGAGGTTTTAGCATCCTACACTTGCCTTTACCATGTAACATGCCTGATGAACCAGTTTATGATGCTATTGCAGTGGATAACCCTTTGAATATTTGCACTCAATGTATGCACTGTTACTGATACTGCAATACATGAGCAGCCATATGTTACAGATTCTGCTAAGAGAGCTAGTGCAAGAATACAGGGAAAAAGATTTACCAGACATTATTCTTGCACAACTGAGAGGAAGAACATAACCTAGTCATTTTGAAGCCAGTGTGAAATGGTTTTGAAAGATCATATTCTTGGCTCTTTGAAATCTAATGCTCCTTTCTTCTTATGAGACTCTGGTAATTATGGAGTGGTAGCTCAGGTGCTTGGAAATTATCTTGATACCATCTATACTGGAAACAAGAAACTGAATTTCTTTATAGCGTGATGATGCAGAGTTCAAGAGCTATTTACCTACCATTGGGAAAGTTTCATCTTATCACTTGAAATGAAGTGGATATGGTCTGGAAGACCCAAAGTATCTGGAACTTGTTACAGTGAAGGAACACATATATGAATATACAGTGAAATTGCCAGGGTTTTGAAATTAGTAGACTTCATGGAAAATTGTTTCCCCTTTGAAAGTGACCATGTTAAAAAAACTTTGTGGATTCTATGTATTCTATACAAAGGAATGTTATCAGTAAGAACATACAGAAAATATTTTCAACACAGAAGTATAAAGAGATATTAGTGCAAAGGGAGTAGAAAATCTTTATCGTCCTTCCACTTCTACCATGCAAGGCCAGAAGGTGTTTAATGTCCTCATGCTAGGCAAAGGGAACTTTCAGCCACTATTCCCAAGTGTGAAGGAGAAGAAATTACACTTGCAACCCTAGAAGTGGCCATGAAAGAAACAGAGACCAAGCTATGCCCTGTGAAGAGACTCCAGTGAGGCATGAATCACAAACACACTAATTCTCCTCTGGTGACAGTGGGGCATTTCATGCCAAGGTTCCTCACCTGAACAAAATTATGCATCCTCAGAACAGAACCAAACCCATATCTGGGTTTAAAGTGAAGGCAAAAGGGATGGTGATCATCCTTCCTCAGCACCATCTGCCTAATGCAGCACTTGGACTCCACAGAGGGTGATGCAGCATCCTCAACTTTTGCAAATGATTTTCATTTTCACAGGCAAGATACCCAAATGACAATATCAAAACCATTGTTTGTTCAGGTACCACATGTTGCTATTACATTCTCTGAATAATAAACTTTTCCCATTTTATACAAGTACTATACTACCCTGAAGTTGTTACTCAAAGAGGCTCAAAGCTGATTTTCATGTATGCTAGCCCATACACATAATTTCTGGGCTTTTCACTGTCACTTTTACAATCCCCTATGACTCCCATGACAATTTCATGACAGCTTGTGGTGAGTTTTACTGTATTGATTTTCCCCTATAATTTTTGTACTTCAATATTAAGGTGTCAGAACTTTAAGAGTAACCATTTTGAACCTTTGTAGTTTATATGCTTATCTCTCAATCCCTGAAATTAAAGGATAATTCTGAGTTAATTTTAAAGGGGAGTAAAAGCAGACTCCCTTGTGCCTATTCCAGTGAAATGAGTTGTCTGTAAACAGCAAGAATTTCTGCATGCAGTTTTCTCAGAGAAGCAAAACTAATCTGAAATAATGCAATGGAAAAGAACGTCTGTTCCAAGAATGTTCTTCTGAAAAATTGACAGGAATCACATTAAAAATGGTTCATAAAATAATGAACAATGTCCAGAAAATGTCGTTTCCAGAGGTGAGAGTTTTATATTGCATGATTTGCCACACTAAAGAATTACACATAATATCCCAAACTCACTATTTCTGAATAAAAATCCTAAGAATTTCAATATAAGGATTACTGATATTGTCTTGAGCAAGATCTGTAAAAAACCAATATTTTGAGAGTGGAAAAAGATGAGATGGAGGTTAAAGGTGAGAATATAATTAAGTTATCATATTCAAAGGAAAACGAATCACCTTGTGGCAGATTTCTCACATGAGAATGATCTCATAAAAAGTCCAGAGGAAAAATACTAAAAATATGTGGAAGGATCAGTTTTTTGTAGCATAAACAAGTGGAATTGCCTTAATGGAAAAGCAGATGTGTGAAGTAGACATGGGCTATTATTTCTTACAATAAAGCTCCTGTGGATCTCCAGAATGATGGGCATAGCTTACAGCATCTGAGCACCTGAGCTTAGACCCACTGATTTATGCAAGATATACAAATAATCAAGGAAAAAGCTGCTTGGGGAACTAGAAAGGCTTGAAATGAATACTGCCATAAGATGTTCATCTGGAGAAAAATCCAGATTTTGGCTGAAGAAATGAATATGATCTGGAAGATGCAAACATCTGGAACTTCTTTGCAATAAAGGAGTACAGTATATAAATACACAGTGAAATTGCCAGGGTTTTGATTACCTTAGAAGAAGAAAAAAATACTTTGGACTAAGTATTGTCTCAATGAAAGAAATCAGGCACAGGAAGAGATTGTTATAAAAAAATTCACTGAACTGAACCCCAAAAGACTTAAAGAGTGCAGATAAGAGAAGAAATACACCAAAATCATGACAGGACTGAAGATAGTTACCCAAATCTAGACCTTTTTGTGTCTCCTTGCTTTGTTCTATTTCTAGTTCTTTTTTACAGGAAATAAAGAGACTAAGTATCACAGAACCACCTTTGGCATTTCTAAAGCAAAATTTTTATTCTGCCATGGAACAAAACCAATACCCCTTCCCACCTCTTCTCCCCAAAGTCCTACTTAAACATAAAAACCCCAAACCTTACTTCAGAAAGAGACTCTCATGAGAACAATAGGCCAGTGCTCAATAATTAATGCAAGTCCCAAACCTCCAAAATCCCAGGAAAATGTTATCTATTAACTGTACTGCAGTGAATCAGTATCATTAGGGAACCAGGTAACTTTTCTGAGAATTCTATCAGTCAAAACACACAAATTACATTTGGGGTTTTAACAAAATTATTCTCACTGGTCCAAAATAGTTCAAAGTAAAAAAAGCAAGTTGCTGGCACTATATTGTAAGACAAAGGCAACATTACTTTTGTTCCACAGAAAAAAAAGTATAAGAATGTTGCAATTTAATTCCAGCATTGTTACGGGAGGTAGTTCGAAGTCTTGCTTAGTTTTTCTGGAGCCCAGTCTGAAGAAAGTGATGAAAAATGTCTGACAAATGGCAGCAGGTGCTTGTATATGGTTACAAAGTTTTCATGCTGGAGAGAATCATCTCATTCTGAGAAGAGAACTCTCATTCTGAAAGTTTAGAAATAAGTTGTAGATAGACAGATATTTATATCTTTATCTCATCAAGTAAAAGTGGCACTGAGCAAACAGAAAATTACTAAAAATACAGAAATAAAGTTCTATAAATCACACTTATGGAAAACACCAAAAGTAGAAGAAAGCTATAAATTACAACATGATTGTACTGCCACATTTCCTATGCAATCCAATGCTATAAATTTGGAAATTCATTGCTGCTCTAGATTCTCTTTTGAAAGTCAAAAAATAATTCAGAGACTAAAAATCAGTTGGAGAATTTAACCAGAAGCATCATATACACCAGCAAAAATGCCTTTTGCAATTCAGGTGGCCAAAACACTGAAGCAGTGTAAAACCTTTCCTTTAACCTACTCAACCTCAGTATTGGGGTCAGGAGGTTCAACTCCACTGGAATGGTGGGAAGTGACTTCTTCAAGGTGTTACTCAGAATAAGGACCTATATTTATCATATGTGGAGGGTCTGGTGACCAAAATCCTTCATATCTAGTCTAGATTGCTCATTGCCTTAAAGCACAGGAAGTGGGTAACATCAGCATCAAGCCAGGACAGAATTCAGAACACTTCTGTACTACATTTACACAGCCAGGCTCTAAATGTTGAGCGAATGCACCTGACCAGGCCCATGTCTTTCCTTCTTGCAAATAAAGGTCAAAGAACACCTGTAGGTGAGATACTGTAGAACTAATGTCTTAACTTGAAATTACTCTAAGGAAAGAGGAAAAAAAGGTATATTTTTTGTTGCTGCTTATGGTGGTTTTCTTTTTATGCTAATTGAATAAGGTGCACGAAGTAGAAGTCTGAACTTGTGATGTAGGAAAAATATTCCATGTCAGACCACTCAATATGTGTAAATATAAGTAAATAGGGTCATTACACAGACTGTGCAAAACAGCATAAATTAACTTTCCAAAAGTTACAATAGCAATAATGAAAACTCTGGGCAAAAGTTAACAAAATCTATAACTCTTGGTCAAAAATAACAAAAAGTATGAAGCATGACCTTTTAAGTCAAATAAGCTCCCACAAGCATAGAAAACATGATACGGTGGATTTGCATCAGAAATAATAACAAATATTTTGTGATGTCTTAGGTACTGTAGTTGTAACCTTGGCAATACAATGGGACTGCTTCTTATAGCTTTTTAATCTTTACCTGCATTGTTGAGGCAGAGTTTTCAGAGTCTCTGTAGTATTATTTTTTATTTATGCTCCACACACTCATGTCCTTATATCACACTTCTCCCAGCCTTGCACCTGCAAGGCTGAATAGTGATGGGCTTTCACAGTAAGCATCTAACACTGGTCTAAGAATGCCCCTCTATTCCCATTGTCTCCTTATCTCACTTCATAAGATTTCAGTTTATTAGACAGAACCAAAACACTGTGCAGAAGCAAGTAATTAATACTGATTTATGTATCAATAAATGTTAACCTGTAAGAGGTGTATACACAATCTTAACAAGTAATAAATACACATCACTGCCAGCTAATTCATCAGTCAGCACTAATACCATCCTTTGATGATAGCAACCAGTGGGGAAGAGGTGGAGGGTTAAGTGAAGTTCTGATAAAAGTGGATAGCAATAGAGAAAAATCAGGCGAAAAATCATCTGCCTCCCTGCCAATCACTGCCCTAGAGAACTGCCCAGAACTCTTCTATGAATCCTGTCACTGCTTTCCAAGGTGGCTACTACAGAGAGCTTTCCTTCTCCCATTGCAGTCTCTATCCTTTGTCAGTGCTACTAACTACTTGAACTTTGTTAGACACTTATGATCTAGGGTGCTTTACAAGCATACACACATAAAAACTAAAATAGTCTTCTAAGCTGCTTTAATCATGAACCAAAATTTAAATTAGGAGATACTAGAGAGGGGAACAGAGAGGGAAAAAATTAGAAATACAGGAAAAAATTTGATTAAAAAATGGGAGTTAATTCAGGAAAGTTGCTATTGACATAATTGGCTTGCCACTTCTAGAGGATACTGTGGGATACAGATGTCTGCACAGGTCAGATTGTTAACCTCTGGGCTTTACTTCCTCACTCCACTTCATTAAAGACATTCCAAAGAGAAAAATGCATAAACAGTGAGTTTTAGATATTATTAAGATATTTTTATTTTCAAAGCCATCATAAGAGGTAATTTTTTTAAACAATACCTTGAAGTTTATTTTTCACTATATAAAAATGTGTGATTGATTAGAATCCTGGAAAATTAATTGGAACACTGTCATAGGATTGAGTCTGGGGCTTGTCCCAGAGCAGCGTTTCCCCATATTTCTAGCCCACCAACTAATTGACTATATTCCAAAGAGTTCTTCAGAAGCAGGAAATGTATTAGGCATTTCTCTAGAAGTACTACTACCTAGCTTTTTAATTAACATTTACATTTGCTTTTAAAAATACCTTCTCCATATAATCTTTGCATTGTAAGAGCACGACTTCAAAAAATTATTCATACATGCATGTAATGCAACAATTTAAGCTAAAACTAAAATTAAATAAAAATTTAATCAAAGTTTCAAATAAATGAATTTTCATTATGCATTATTGTGGCTTTATTCAAAAAAAAAGAAACCAAATGTAATAAGGATAAGTTATTTTTTTATCATTTCATGCAGCATAGTAATGAAAATATAAAACAGCACACAGGGAAAAATCTATTAAGGAAAGAAATAAAGAAGACTATTTCCTAAAGGTTTTGTTCTTCTCAGGATATAGACTCAATAATGGCTTAAGTGACATTTTTTGCAGTATGCAAGGAAAGTAAATATGCTTGGGCCTCTGGAAAGTAATACACTGCTTATATTTCAGTAAATGATTTTCAGTTTGGCTTTTTATCCCCGCATTTTTAGGGAATGAATACATTGGTAATGTATGAATGGCATTTGGAGGACCAAATTCTATGCCATAGACACTGAATTTCATTCTTCAGAGGCACTCAGCAGTTTCTTTCAGTTGTAGAGGTCATCCAGGTCCTTTCCTTTAAACAACGGTCAAACTTATTTCTCATCTATTTACTCACCTGTTCTGGTCTCCACTGCCACTGCAATTCCCAGAACTTTCACTATTTCTTTGGGTGGTCTGAATCCCTAGGAAAGGGGCTTTATGTTGATTTTCATGGTATCTATCTCTGACTGGATTTAGGAGACAGGAAATAACGAGAGTGGAACAGAAATAGCATTTGCCTCAAACTTGAATTAAGCAAGGATCTGAGAATCACACATTCTTGATCTTCAATCTGCAGTGCTAAAAGGTTTTAACACAAAGGTTAGTCACATGGACCTTTGCCTTTGCAGCATTTAACAACTAAACCTCTTCTTGAACAACTTTCTCTTCCATTTTGACTTTCCTAGAGAAGAATGAATAGCCTCATTCAGAGCTTGAGTCCTTTGATCTTATCCTAGCCTTCAAGAGATACAACTAAACCAGATTATTCTACCAGCTATACGCCCACAGTAGAAAAGTGAGTAACCTAACAATCAATTGTACATATTTCAGCTTCCGCAAGAAATGAAGGAAACTATAAAACGTACATTTAACATCTTCCTTTGTAAAGAGAGGGAATGTTAAGGATTTCACTTTCCAAGTATATTCCTGTACCTTGTTACCACAGTTTCAATTAAAATCCAGTGACATTCACATTTTTCAATATATTTGTATGAAATTATTTGAATATATAACTTCTGATTATTAGTTTCTCCACTTCTTACTGACATGCCAGGTATTTTCAGGTACTGATCTTAGTTATGCTGAAGAAGTGGGAGCTGGTGGTAGTTGACCCAGTCCTATTCAGTTGTTGAAACTAATAAGTAAGTTTTCACTTTCTGTAACTCAAACCAAACTAGAAGAGACAAATGGCCTGTTTATTTTATTTCATTTCCAAATCCAGTATGAGTTGTTTCTAAAAAAATCTTAGACAAAAATTAAAATCCATATCTAGCCAAACACTTATGTTGCTACATGGACATGCAAGCAAGATTTGTATTGATCATGACAACCTATTTTTGTAACTGAGGTGTTTCATTTTCTAAAGGATTTTTTCTCTGCAAAGTGACAAGTAAACAGAGAACAGGTTCATAACAAGATTAATATGCAATCTGTAAAACTTTTCAGGAACATGGTAATTCACAAGAAGCCTGTTTCTCAGCTGGGAGACAGATGTGCCCCATTGATGTTCCACTGCGTTCAGCACCCCATCTCAGAATGTAGAATTACTGATGGTTGACTGACACCATTACTGATGCACCACCTGGTGCTTTCACCCAAACAATGTCCAGGCAAGCTTTTTTTTGAATGCAAAATGAAGTGCATGAAAGCTCTCTGCTTTGCAGTTGTGTTTCCTGTGATTGATTCCAAATTTCAAG
This sequence comes from Aleadryas rufinucha, assembly GCA_013397815.1. NCBI lineage: Eukaryota > Metazoa > Chordata > Aves > Passeriformes > Aleadryas > Aleadryas rufinucha. The sequence continues at coordinate 141,358 of VZTH01005091.1, forward strand.
AATATTTACGAGGGAAAAAAGTCCTAAGGAGGCCTTTCACAATAGAGCCATAGCAAGTGAGTTATAGATGTTCCTTAATTATTAGCTGTGAAAGAAAAATTTGGGTTTCTTTAATAGGATATAGAATAATAGAATCATAGAATTATTTAGATTAGAAAAGACCCTAGGATCACCAGGTGTATGGATATGCAGCTCCTAGCCACTGACTTCCTAACTGCAGTCCACTACAAGAAGAGCATCTTCCTAATTCCTTTCCTTATGCCGTGGTACTTACATCCTCTTCCTTCTCTATTGCAGTATTCCTTACATGCACCCCTCACAATTCCCCCAGTTCCTCCCTTTCTTCTTGAGGTCCCTATCTATTTCAGTTCATACATAAACATGCAAAGCACATTGTCCTGGCCTGCCAAAGTGTGCATGGTTTGCTGGAGGTGCAGAAGCTGGACACCTTCCACCCAAGAGGTGTGGGTAAGCCAAGTCAAACTTCTCAGGTGCTGAGAGCCAAACACATGGCTCGAAATACTTTATATGGCATCTGATTGTTTCTTCTGCAGGCCAGTTGCACAAACTTAATATTTTTAAATTCATCCCGCAAGCTCCCAGGTTTATTTTCTGGGGAAAGAGAACTGACAGAGAATAATACAGTGCAGATCTTGTTTTCTTGGAATCAAGGCAAAAATAAGTGTTTGCATTATTATATTAATTTTAACACTCAGAATTTTAAGATGATGCAATGATATTGCATAATGAAAATTATGAAAGTGAAAATCTCTAAACAACATAGTTTTCTTGATATAGATTTAGATCAATACAGATTCAATAAAATCATTTATATAGAGTATGCTTACTTTTGTCTGGAATTGTTAAAATACGCTGCTTTTGCTCATCCAAAGGTGTTTGTATTAGGTCATTGTTGTACTGCGTTTTGCACAGTATAAGGGTCCAGCGTATATACTTTTGTAATTTTACTGGGCAGAAGGGACCAAATCAGCTGTGACTCTCCTCAGGGTATTTGTCCACAAGAAGACACCTTTTTATTCAAGTTGTACTTATAAACTATTTCAGTCACTGGGCTTTTTAGGGTGACCTTTTTTTCTAATTTTGTTAAGAAGTTTTGAACCTAATTCTTCCTTTGGGTTGTTAATCTCCTCAAAAGTAAATATCACTGATCATGGTTCAAAGACACCATATCCATTACTAAAAAGCAATAGCTAGAATAGAAACTCTCAAGCTTGCTATTGAATGGATATGTAAATTGTATTACAATCCTTCATAAGATTCCTGCAAGAGTTATGAGAGCACTGGCACTGAAGTACCCTTTATTTCCTGTTATTATTATTTCTCCCTCATTTTTTTCTTTTTCTTTACTTTGATTTCAAATGTATGCAAAAGTTGTCTCAAGGCATATCATCTTGTTTTTCTGTCACAATATACATTTAAAAAGTTTATTCCTGTAAGTATGATATTAGCAACTAAGGGTTAAACTCTACACTTTTGCTTCCCACAATTATTTTCCGTTTAATAGATTCTGAGTCTGTCTGGAAATATTCAGCTGAATGGATCCTGATAAAATCTTGTTCTAGTGCAACCTCTTTGGCCTTCCATGATGTCTCTTCGGAGTCATGAGTGCGAACAAAATCATGTTATTAAAAAGAGAATAAAGCAAATTTGCTGATGACTCCAACCTGTGCGGTTGGCATGCCTGAAGAATGGGAAGCCATCCAGAGAGACCTGGGCTGACTCAAGAAATGGGCCCTTGGGAATCACATGAGGTTTAACTGGACCAAGAGTAAGGTGCTGCACCTGGGTCAGGACAATGCTTGGTACCAACACAGGAAGGGGCATGAGCAGATCGAGAGCAGCCCTGCCCTACTCACTTGCAGGTGCTGCTGGATGAGAGGACATGACCCAGCAAAGTGTATTTGCAGCCCAGTAAGCCAATTGTACCCTGAGCTGCATCCAAAGCAGCGTGGCCAGCAGGGCTACGCAGGTGATCCTCCCCCTCTGCTCTGGTGAGACCCCACCTGGAGCACTGTATCCAGCTCTGGGGTGCCCAGCACAGGAAGGACATCAACCTGCTGAGGGAGGCCACCAAGATAATTAGAGGGATGGAACACCTCTCCTATAAGTAAAGGCTGGCAGAATTGGGGTTGTTCAACCTGGAAAAGAGAACTATCCAAGGTGACCTAATTGTGGCCTTCCAGTCAGTACATGTAGGGAGTCCACAAGAAAGATGGAGAGAGATTTTTACAAAGGCATGTAGTGACAGGACAAATGAGACTGGCTCCAAACTGAAAGAATGAAGATAGATATTAGATATTAGAAAGAAATTCTTTACTGTGGGGGTGGTGAGGTACTGGAGCAGGTTGCAAAGAGAAGTTGTGCAGGCCTCTTTCCTGTGTGTGTTTCAAGATCTGGTTGGATGGGACCCTGAGAGCCTGGTCTAGTGAAAGTAACCCTGCCCATGGCAAGGGGATTAAAACTAAATGAACTTTAAGGTCCCACCCAACCCAAGCCATTCTATGATCTTATGATTCCATGGTTCTGTGCACTACCCAAATGTACTTTACTACTTAATGTAAAGGTAAGCAAGGTGAGAGGGGAGAACCAAACAAAAACTCTTTCCTGATATGCACCATCATTTCCTCTCCTTGATTCCCTAAAGAAACAGCTCATAATGAGAAAGAATTAATGCCATTTTAATCAATATATGCTTTTTCCACTTTCAAAAATGGGTTTATCTTCTTCATCTTTAGATATATATATTTAAAATCTCATTCTCCATGCACTCAGCTACTCTGGTACATCTCCAGGGCACTCATTTAACAGTAATAAATTTATCTTATTCTAGAAGAGATGGAAATCTGGAAACTTGGATTAAGTTTTAGTACTTTTGAAAATTATTTCAATTGAATCCAGCACTTTTACCCTGGCAGCTGGCAAATTAGATTCTGATTTCAATAATATTCATTTGCATTTTTTACAAAATATTTTCTCTGCGTACTGAAGGAGAGACAAGGATTTTAGGATCACAATCTAGCAATTAACTAATTTTATTAAATTGCAATATTGTTATCAAAGATAACCAGTGAAACAGCAACTAAGGCAATAATAATTTTAGGTTGCTGTTTTAGTGTCAATAAATAGAATTTGTTTCTAAGCTTCCATATTCTCTCTTTTATAAACTGTTTTATTCCACTTTACAACAGATGTTACATTGTTTATTCTCCTTCTATTTTTAGTTTGGTTTTGTTTCGTTTTTAAAATTCTTTCTCCCTGCAAAATGAGAGTTCCATACAGCATTCAGCTGTCAATCTGAAAATATGTGACAAGCTTGAAACATGTGCTGATAGGTTTTACATTTTTATCTGTTTAAGGGAGAAAGTATAATAGTATCAAAAGGACTAATTGCTTGATAAGTTAATACACTTAGAATATTTATAAACTATAAAAGAAAAGCAACACGAACGGCATCTCTCAAAGCTGCATTAATAGACCATTCAAAAGATTTTTCATAGAAAAGACATTCCAAAGGGACAAAAGTCTTCTGCAAATCTTGCAATTTAATTTATGAGTTTTCCAAACATTAACGCAAGGAGCATTATGTAAAGCTTAGAATGGAGTTTTTGTGTTTTCTGAGATCTCCCTTGAAATTGCATGCTGAGTATCTACTCCCTTGGTTCAATCTCTTAAAAATCCCCATTTTCTTTTCCCTGTAAGAACTGTAACAAAATCAAGGTTTTCCCTGACACCAGATCAGAAGTTAATTCAAGACTCATTCGTGCCAAAGCTCTGCAATATTGCATCTATCTGCAAATCGCTAACAGCAGAAATATGAAGAGACTTCAGAGAGCAAAACCATACCTTCATTACTACTTTTACAAGAAAAGAGAACTTTTGACAGATTTTGTTATACGACCTGCCTCTGCATGAAACTGATGTCTGAGCTGACTCTGCTCCAGCATACAGGGCCTGCTGGAGGAGACTGTTGTTAATGCACTCATTCCACAGGCCTCATTACCAAACATTATTTTACAGTTTTAGCAACTGGTCTTTCACCAGAAGTTACGTAAAACAAAACTGAAGTAAACATGAAATTCAAAACTAATCAAAACACAGAAACACTTGTAGTAGATTTTTGCTTGAGAATCAGTGCCCAGACTGAATTATATAACAATGGGTTTCGGTCTTCCCCAAAAAAATCACTGGATTCATATGAATTATTATATTGGGGATGGGGATAGTTTTGGGATTTTGTCACATGGGATAGAGTGATACCTTTTCTTTCCCTCTCGCTTTTATTTTACTTCTCTGATTTCTAGTATCTCCTCTTTTTCCTCACTTCTAATTATTCTCATTTATGTTTTGCTGATTAATTTTTCTAGCTTAATACCGCTAAGTCAAGCCATTTTCTAGTCCCACATTCCCAGTCAGAAGATTACTGAACAAGGATACAAAGGTGCTGCCTACAACTGAGATGAAAAATTGAAGATGAAGACTGGAGGTAGTGTTTGTGTATTATTTTTGAGCTTGGAAATTATTTGTTCGTGACCTATTCATACAGCCAGTTATAATGTGCAATATAACAATTTCAGAGAGCAAAGGGTAGGCAACCTTCCTGACAGCCAACTGTACAATCCACTAATATAGCACAACACATCCGTGGTACCGACACAGGACGTGAGGCAACTTTCCTTGCCAATATTATCCTACTCAGCTGATTTGCAAGAAGATTGTCATCTTGAAGAGATTCATCAAGGCTGGGAAAAGCTGACTGAAGTTAATAACTTGTTTTAAGCTGAGACATTATGCTCAACCTCAAGATTAAAAACAACATGTAGAACACATGAAGTTGACTTAAACTGAAAATGTGTACTTATATTTCTTCAAGCACTTAGACAGAAATAAGGACTAATTAAGCAGTCCTTATGTTACTTGCAACAACTACTTACCAATTATTTAAAAATATTTGCCAAGTCAGCTAATAAAAAATTGGAATCATATAATTGTTTAGGTTGGAAAAGATCTCTAAAATCGAATCTGACCATTAACCCATCACTGCCAAATCCATCACGAAACCAAGTCCCTGAGTGCCACATCTACACATCTTTTAAATACCTCCAGGGATAGTAACTCCACCACTTCCCTGTGCAGCCCGTTCAAATGCTTGTCAATCCTTTCGGTGAAGATGTTTTTCCTATTATCCAGTCTAAACCTCCCTTGTTGCAACCTGAGTCCCTTTCTGGTTGTTCTCTCACCTGCAACCAGGAGAAGAGGCTTACCCCCACCTGGCTACACCCTCCTTTCAGGCAGTTGCAGAGACGGGTAAGGTTCCCCCTCAGCCTCCTTTTCTCCAGGCTAAACAGCTCCAGCTCCCTCACTCCAGCCCCTTGACTAGCTTTGTTGGCCTTCTTTGGACACACTCTAGAAATATGTAGGAATGCAACAATAATCTGAACTAAAACGAGTGATATAAGCAGAAATATCAATAAACTGAGTCTGACATGGCAGCATATTTCTAAATGAGCAGACTTCCCATTATGGATAACGAGCTGTAGCAAACAAACAGGACTTCCCTACTCTAAAACTGACACCTATTTGCTCCAGATTTCATTCTGTGAGTAAATGAAATTAGAGTTTTTCCATCAACTAAGCATATATTTATTACATATTCTACCTCACCAGTTCCAATTTAAAAGCAATGTTTATGGAGGGACTGCATTTATTAAGTGCGCTTTGAAAGTGGTCCCTAGATAGAGTGATTCAAGTTTATTACACTGTAGGACCATAAACTTGAGTGGCAACATGAGGCATATGCAGAAGAGTCCCAGCAGTGTTTGTCAATTATAACTCCAGCAAGCTTGCAATAATATTTAGACTTTAAATTCACAGATCCTGTAGCACCATGAAACTGAGTACCCTGAGAACAGAGAGCCAATTTCATAAGAAATGTTGGAGACTGGAAACACAGATTTTGTTCAACATGAGGCCTATCCCCTTCCTAGTAGAAAAGGAGATTTGTATGCATCTTTGTCCTTGTTGCCTTCCTCCTTTTTTCCCAGTAATCCGAAATTAAGAAGACTGGACATTTATCCAGCATGTAGGATTTGATCCCAAATGGGTTGAATCTGTAAATACCTGGATTATCAAAGTATATGTTCAATTTCTTTCTCTTAGTCATTTCTATTCCACACAAAAGATAACATTCACAGAGTCAGAGAGTGACTGAGCTGATCACAGTCATCAATATCCCGGGATATCACACATTTTGGGTTTGAGTTATCCCTAACTCTTCTTTCTCCAGAAATTTTGCCTAGATGCTAATTGACTGAATTTTTTTAAAGACTGCATGAGAAAAAGCTGCCTTGTGCATATAATATTATTTTTAATAAGACAGACACCACCATAGTTTCAAATGTACTATTAATACGAAAAGAAGACAATTTTAGCCATCTTTCTTTTAAATGATGTCCTTCTGTGACATGGCTGCCACTGTAGACTCCTATTTCTCCTTCACAAGCCTGACACTTAAATGAAAAGGCTGAAAGCACTATAAAATCTATTGCAAATTCTAAGACAGGAAGAGCAAGTATTTAAATTTTTATTCGTTTTGATATGAATTATTTGAAATTCTTGTATTATGAAATAAGTATTATAAACAGGCACTTCAGGATTCCATGCCCTTGCCACCCACATTACAGTATGTTCTGACATACTTGTGTAGCAGAATCTTTTAAGCTATTTTTTCCACAGAGATGCCTAGACAACAGATACTAAGCCACATACATGAAAGAAAAGGTAGACTGTATATATTCACTGTACTTTAAAAAATGTCCCTTCCTTAAACCTTGGTGAAGTCTCATCTGACTAAATATACTTCATATCTGAACTAGACATCTGGTCTCCCTTTATAAATAGAGGGACAATGGGTATTTCCTGGTCACCATTCATCTGTTTTAATGTAGATATCACAGACAGGTCAAATGAATTATGCCCTGAAATTGTCTATTTCTATCCACTAACTATAAACAGAGAAGACGGCTTTGACTTAAGGTGGATATTTAGATAAGAGGAGCAGCATATTTAATATAGTCCAAAAAGTCATGGAAAAGCAGACGCCAGCTGCCATTTATTATTCTGCTCTACTACTCTTTTAGAAGGTAAACCATGGTCTATGAAAATCTGGATAACAAATTTAAAAAGGGTGAAATGTTTTAAAAACTGTTGACACTGAAAACGACTTTAAATGCTATCCTTTGAACGGTTAAGCTCCATTTTGTACCTGCTTTTGTTCGCAGAAACACCTGGACAACCATTTCAGGATTCCTCTATTCCACTATAAATACGAAAGGTGGTTCAAACATCCATGACTTGAGGTCACCTGTGACTTTATCCTGGAACAAGCCTTCAATGCAGTCTACAGAGAAGCACCAGCTGACATGGTCAAGCTTGCTGGTTCATAGCGATTTCCTGATATGGTTGGGAAGGGAAATGCCTGTCTGCCATGGATACCTGATTCCTCTCGTCCAGGAGACTCAACACTGGCATAGCACACAGCTTCATATTGCCAGGGAAGCACCCAAATAATCTACAAATTAGGGTTTTTTCTTGAGCAAGAGCCAGCAGCCTAACATTACCTAGTATAGTCGTATACTTCTACATGCAGTTATTCTCATGAGTCATCTTGTATGATTCATGTTGTTTATAAATAGGGGCAGAAATTCTGAATGTGCCCTTGTGTAAAACTGTTTGCAAAACAGGTCCTAAATAAAATGTTTTCTTACTGACAGTATGAGACCTGACAAGGTAATGGAGTAAATTTTAGCCATATATGGCCTTGTTTGCTAAGTACTGTGATTTATCTTGACCAAGTTCTCTGAAAAGAAGTTAATTTAAAAGATTGAATTTAATGAACCTAAGACTTTGGTATAAAAATAAAAGGACTTTTCCTGTATGCAAAAAACAACATACATATAAGAAGGATGAGCACAAGAAGTTAGATTGATAGACAAGGTAGATATGGAAAAAAGAAGACGGGGAACAAAGAAAATATGCCTTAAATTTCTTTAGCATCACATATTCCACTAGTAACACAAGATCAGAATTGTGCCTTGCCTTCCCACTGTCACCTACAGCATGCAATAAACTTCAGGTTGTGCTCATTGACAATATCTTGACTTTCCCAACAGTCTAAAGAGTATATTGGCTATTGAGAACACACTGGCAACACGTTTCGTTTTCTGTTCTCAAATACTTTAAATATATAAAACTGTTTGTGAGATACACCAGTATCCTGAATTGAGACCTATCTTCTCAAGCAGAAACTGTCTACACCTACAAGCCAAAGAGGAGGGAGAGCTTGGATGAATCATACTCTGCAAACAGCTAGCTCAGGGCAGTATATACCATCCTCTGTAACTTCTCACTTTTCACTAAGGACTGAACTTTATACCTTTCAGGTATTTTGGTGAAATAAATTATATCTTAAATCATGATGAACAATAAAACTTGTGGTCTGATTAAAATATAGGCAGGTTTTTTTGTTGGTGGTGGTTTTTTGTTTGTTTGTTTTGGGTTTGGTTTTGTTGGATTTTTTTAAATCTAGAACAAAAAATTAAAATAAACTGAGAATGAAAAAACCAGTAATGATTCATACACATTTTTTTAGAGATAATACTTCACATTAGTGAAATTAATATTGGAAAATTTCAATGCAGTTCAGCAGCTTATGATATTACAGTGCAAGATTGCAATGAAAAGAAAACCTCAAATCTTACTTATTATAAGTTACTCTTGTTTTAATGTCATCACGAGTCTAGATTTAGAGGGAGAAAATGAATTCTACAATTGCTGACAATTCTGTTTTCAGTGTAAGAGTATAATAGCAATAATGATTTCAGTGAAAGGCTGTAAAGAATCTTCTAAAATGAAATGAAATGCCAGTGTAAGGTATATTACTGTTCAAGAATGAAAAGGAAATTAAAGCAAATAAAATCCATGTAAAGCCTATTACTAGGATTTGCAGGCTTATCTGCATATGTGTTCCATTCCTATTTTTCTGGTTATATATCACAAAGCATAGATTTACCATCAACTTAAGGAATATATATACACAACATGAAAAGAAACCTTCTACCTCTGATTGGGGACTGCACCCTTTCATACATTTGTTATAGCCAGCGTTGTTTAACAATGTCATTTTTTAGATCAACTGGATGAGAAAGACTTCAGTGTTTAAAGAAAATCACTGAGAAGGCACTTTCTGGTTTATGATTGAACGTAAGTGCAAACAGCTTTCAAAAATTAATTTCTCAACTAAAACATTTATGGAAAATCATCACCTGTTTGTGTTTGAATAGGATTCTCTTTCTCTGTTTACTTAACATACGATCTACAACGAGTTGCCAGATTTTGGCTGCTGCTGGCCAGGCAGGTTTTTCTCTCTTCACTCCCGAGCAAGTATTGATAGGGTCAGTAACAACAGGCTACAGGGTTCAAACCCAGACAGGAAAGGTGCCTAGGGAGGTGAAGGGAGCCTAAAGTGTAAGACTGCACCTATGAGATGCTAATTATCAGCAGGTGTTGAAAAGTTCACATAAACATCCTTTAAACTGCTTCAATTTACATCAAGACCACAACAAGCATATGGCTTTTAAATAGTGATCACTCCATCTTCAGAATTAAATAACTCCTAATGAAACAGACAAAAATGTGATAATTTATCTTCCTCAATTCTGTGCAAAAGGTTCTGTAACTGTATATGCCTGATATCTTCAGCTATGTTTCCGGTTTGTGTTTACTTTGAATATGTTCTTGTATCATTGTAGTAATTTCATAGGATTTCTGCTGACATGAAGCGCCAATGCATTCCTTTTAGAAAAAAGGCAGATCTGTACAGGTCATTGCTATCTCTTTTTAACCACAAGCACATCAAAAATAGAGACATTCTAGGAAATAGTCTGAGGTGCTCAATAAAAAGCATTCTACCTTCTACAACCAGAAGAAGACCCAGTCCAAGAATCTATAGGGTCTTGCCTGCCCCTGATGAACTTGATTAGGAATAAACCAACAGAAGTGGAAGTGGACCACAACAGCAAGAGGAAAAGAGAGCAGGTACCTCAGCATCCTGATGTAACATTCTGACTCATTAATGGGTCACACCTGCCTTGAACTTCTGCCCTCTGTCTGGATGTAAAGGAACGACTCTGCTTGGTGCTGCCATCCACTGACAGGTCTGTGATATCTCTGCATATGCAGACACACATAGTTTTCTTAGGACATATTGTTTCAAAATAAGGAAAACCCACTACAAATTACACACTGAAAATTAATTGTAAAAACATAAATGATCTTGAAAAGTCAGCAGCATCCTGTAAAATTCTCCAGTCTATGGCACTTATGATATGCTTGTGGAGAACACACATTTCATATGAAAAATTAAACACCACCAGTAAAACACAATGAAGTTTAAGGTGAATGTTTATAATACCACTCGATTTTTTTTCAGTTCTTTGCTAGTAAGTAAACTCAAAGTGTATTTGATACAATACTATGTTAAATATGTCTAGTGGGAATTGGGCCATAAGCTTCAATGGGACAATACTATTGGCTATCTTTTTAAATTAAGTTACAGTGAGCTTGTTATCAGAGAAGTCTGCATGTAGCTTTCTTTAAACAATTTCCTTGGTCCTGAACTCAGGTAGCAGGCACAAGACCTAAAGGAAGTTCAGGAAAGCAGCAGCACCTACGTGGCACCACAGAGCAACCCCTAATGGCATGGGGACTCGATCTTGAAAAGAAAAATGTCAAAAAAGTATCATGAAAGAGCAACTTAGAAAAAACATTAATACATTAAAATAAATATGCTCAGACATTTTACTTCTTATAATTCTGTTTCAAGAAGATCAAAATTTAAATGAGGGGAAGGTTTTATTCAACGTTATATTTTCCTGCAAGACACTACATGATAATCAGGAAAACAGTAACTGCACATAAAGGGACAAATGAAAAAAAGAATAATCCTATTTCCTTCAACTCAGTGGAGCCATGATATAATGCATATAAAAGCAGATGGAGATAAGATTCTGTAATCAAGTACCTATAGACCTGTATTCCATTTCCTTAGCACAAAGTGGTCTGGAAAAAGAGCAGCAGCATTAAAATCTTATGCCAAAAACTGTATGTGGAACTTGTCAGGTGCTGACAACTCAGAAGCATCCTGCAGAATTTTCCATTCTTTGGCAAATGAGGTACGAAGTGGGTGGTGGTTGCTCATTTCACATGAATACAATGCAGAAGTCTTAAAAGCAAATGTTATAACACTAACATGGAATACTGAATACCTAACAACATTGAAGAGGATTTCTCTCTATTTTTTAAAGTTTGTTTGTACTGTTCAAGAATTGTCCTTAGAGACAGTTTTGATGAATGCAGCCAAACTGACAAAGCAAGGCAAGAAGAGCATCTGCTGTTCCCTTCTGATAATTATGATCAAATATTTTTTGTAGGTGATTTCATCTTTTTATATTGTTTATTTTTCCTTCCAATTGCTTAAACTACAAGTTTCACAGGGCCATGCCAGTCCCCTTAAGATATGCTTGGATTGCATTTATCACAATGTGTCTTTCCCATTTTATTGTGCAGCACTGCTGAAATATATGGCTGGTATTTCTGTCCTGCAGACTCATTTGAAGATATAGCTGTGTCATAGCTTCATGAGTCTCCTATTTCAGAATACCAATGTAATTTTATTTCTCTCAAGAACTGGGAAAAACTCTAACAATAATTATGCTTTTGGAAATGCCTCTCTAGTCACAAATTATCTCCTAGTAAGCGTAGTTACTTACAAGTACATAAAATAAATACTTCATTGAAATGTAATGTAATTTCATATTTATGAATTGACTTGCCTGCATAGCTGCCACTTATGTTAAAATATCTCAATTCTATGTCATGTTCTTCACCTATGACAAATACTTACTTGCTACTAAGGACACATGAGCATGAAAATTCATTGTACTTATGATACTTAGAAAAATTAAACTGTTTGAAGAGGAGTTTGATTTAGGGTTGAAAGATGAAGATTTCAAACTCTAATTCAAAGTATCCTAATGAGTTTTTTTTTGTTTGGTTGGTTTTTTTTTTTGTTTTTGTTTGTTTGTTTGTTTTTAAGAATTAGAAAAATCTTAACTACTTAGAAACAGAAAGTGATTAAGCAAATGTATCAATCACAGTTTATACCAAAGGTCACATCTAGTATTGTAACGTAGTGATTCCAACTCAAAATTTTTTCAAAACTACTCTTCAGCTCATGGTAAGACACATTAATATCTCATATGTATAGAGAGAAGTGATTTTGTCATCTACTTTAAACCAAAAAATTTGCTTCTAATAATTATAGTCTTTAAATCTGACATTGACTTTCATGCTTATATTTTCATTTTCATCCTCTTGACAAAAAGGCAAACCCATTCCAATATTGGACTTGCATAAAACCTCCTTATTCTTCTTTCTTACAAAAGGGAGTGGTTCTATTCCTTTGGCTCCTAAATTGGTATTATTCAACAAGACACAAAGGCTCATCTCCTCACCTATATGTACTGTGATAAGCAAATACTCAGCAGTTACACCACAGCCCCTTAACTTACACTTTGTCACATGATCATTATCATCAAAAGCCAAAATGGAAAGAAGAAAAAAATATTCCTTTAGCTGTGCAGTTTATTAGTGTGTTTATTTCAATTGCAAGTTATTTTACTTAAAACAGTTACAAAAGATGCCTTAAACTTCGGCTATTTAATCTTGCACACTCTACAAACAAGCTGCTAGTAACAGAGGAAGAAATGTGGGAGTTTGATACACACCAGTAGATTAAATTGAATGTTTTCCTTAGTGAATTTTTGTTTATGAGAGAGATGTGGATTCAGAAGAAATCTCATTTTATACCTTCGAGGAAAGAACCTCGAAGACATGACTTGAGATTTCTGTTGCAAATCTTTTGCCTAAACCCAGACCAAATTCTGTTGCCTATGGTGGAAAAACCCGTTGCTAATAAGTGAAGCACAGTGAAAGGTTTGCCTGGAATGAACAAATTAATGAAAGATCTAATTATACAGCAATTTCCTGCAGATTTCTTCCCTCATAAGCTGGAATGTTTTTCTGACTGGAACAGCACTGGGACATTCAGTTAGCATGATCCAGTCCTGTTCTCCGTGTTTATTTAAACACATATATGAGGATTGTGCTCACACATTTATCTCCCGTACATATTTCCTCAAATACACAGAGGAATAAACACAAAATGCTTATAGCAAGTTGCATATTCAATCAGCTGGGCTGTAGTGGTGGAGTACTGCACTTGATTCACAACCTAACCCTGTCTGTGATGAGGCAATATTTGCTACAGGCTGAATCACCAGCCACAGGAGGTTACAGAAGTGGTGTGGTCTTGGACAATCAAGCTATTCCCTTTTCTTTTAGAAAGTCAGCACCTCTTTTCCAAATAGGTCTGCTATCCTAATAGAAAGGCATTAGGAAAAGGGTTGACACTTAAAATTTGATGTAGATCTATTAGGTAGGGCTTTGTGTCTTTCTGCTCAAACCTCTCAAAGAACATTTGCATTCACTTAATCACAGTTATCCATAGCAGTTCAGAGTTTTCATGCCTTTACGTTAAATGCATTTTTCCTGATCAACAGCTAAAATTGATCAGGCTGTCAAGACTTAAACTTTCTTAAAAAATGTAATTGGACCAAAACCCCCACTTCTAAATATTTCATTGGACAGTACTTCAGTAAATGTGCCATTAAATTAAATGTAGGTAAGAGGCAGATACTGTTGTTTCCTCAACATTTCTCCTCCTTACAATGAGGCAAATCTTCTATCATCTGTAATCCACATAATATTTTCTTTTTTCTGCATGATGCAATCTCTCAAAGTCACTCATGATTTTTGTCAAAGAAAAACATACTCTCAAAGTCAAACCAACATCATTTTTATATAATGTGAAAATGTTTCAAGGGAGTTTTCCTCCTTTTCAATATACTAAATCTTTCAAGAGATTAGTTAATAAGAAAGGTTATAATTATGGATTTCTCAAAGGGTTCACTATATTTCAAACATATTTTTAAAAATGGATATATGAAGAGGGAACAGTAAGGATAGCATCTCACAAATACACCTTTTAAAGACTGGTAGCAAAACTTACTTCTGCAGGACCCTTCATTCTTTATAAAAGTTAAGGCTCTATGGTTATTGTTTTGTCTCTTGTTTGTACAGCATTTTGTTAAATTAACTAGACAATGCCAAACAAAAAGCAAAAAAAACCTGGCATAAGAGCTGTAATGGAGTGCTTATGAATGCTTGCAGAATTGGAAAGGCAATGCTTGAGTCTTCAGAACTTCTGAAAGAACCTCTATAAACAAAACCCAGCTCAGCCTTCCCTGTTGTTCCATTTGGAACACAAGGTCTCCTTGTGACAGACACCATCAAAAATACATATTATCTGACACTATTATGAAAGTTTCATCAAAAATAGTGTTTAGCATGTCTATTCACTGTCTCTCATATCTCATCTGCTAGGAAAGACTATCCCTAAGACAAAATATTAATCAATTTTATTTCTTTCTTTTTTTTTCTCTTTCTCTCTACCTGGTTCTAATAGCATGGTAGTAAGTCAAAGCTATCGCTTCAGTGTTCCTTTTCATATCAAACTAAGTAATGTTTTTGTGCCTCAGAAGCAGCTCTACAAGAATTGGCTGATGATGTTGGTTGAAGGATGAGGTTTACAGATTGATATATATATATATATATCTTCCTCTTTTTTAATCTTGCATGCTTTAAGATGACAAATATGTGAACTTAGAATTTTCTGCTAAATAAAATCTACCAAAATCCTTTATAGACAATTCAGTTATCTATTATAACTTCCTAAAATTCAGCTAAAATGTAAACTTTGTCGTTTTTAAAAACCTCAAAGAGACCTTAAGAAGTCTGTCAATCCAGTGCCCTAATCTTAAACCCTCAAGGCACCACACTTATTACTTTAGGCACCTCATGGTTTTGTGCTCTTTTACCAGGTCAGTTTCCAGCAGATCTTTCCTCTCCTTGCCAGCAAGTGCATGACCATTTCAGTTGCTGCTCATTTCCTCTACTTATGCCAGAAGCACATAGTTTACCATTTGAAGAGAAGCAGAGACTGATACCATTGCCAACAAGAAATTAAATGAAATCTGAACAGGCTAAATCCTGCTGGTAACACCAGACAGATTTCCCATTTTCTTCAATGGAACTGTGAATATCTGTGCTTTGTCTAGTACTTGCATTCATTATACTTGTAATCATAGCTGCATATGCTGTAAACCTAAGAATATGTGTAGAGATATCTACTTAGAGACACAAAATCTTGCTTGCATGAATATCTTACATGTCAGTTTGCAGATTTAAGCATTTTACTCAGTACTCAGAGAGAATTTTAAAATAAATTTTATTCTAATATTGTGTAAACAAGTTCCATTGAAAAATAATTAGGTTGTACCAAAATAAAACTGACATGGAAGATTCACCAAAATCCAATAATTCCTAACATATTTTTCCATTGTTCCTGTTTCATCTTTTCATCTACATCATTGCTGACAATTTGCTGTTCAGCATAATAGATATGTCAGTCCTTATTCCTACATTTCTTAAGCCAGTAATTTTAGGACAGATGTAGAAGAATCTGTGCCTCAAATTTAGATTGTGTACTTCTCTGAAAAAAAATCTGTTTGGGGTGAAATGGAGAAGGAGATAAAGGAGGTAATAAAGGCAATGGAAAAAACATAGTTTCTGCATCACAATGTCTACTACATTATGCAAAGTAATTCTTTTGCCTTTTTAAACAGCATTTTAGTCAGCTGAAAACGACACAGCTAGCTTTTTTTTGCCCAGTAGAATAATTTTCAGCAATACTATTTTAATGCTGAGCATGTCTTCAAGTTACAAAAACAAACAAAAAAAAGTGCTAAGATTTCTAAATACCATGTGGAATCTAAACAGGAAGAGTTCAGATGACTATATCATTCTACAGCCAGATTCTTCCCTGTGATGATACATCCAAACACTTGAAGGAAAAATGAGTAATTCCCTTATTTATCCTTTTTAAATGTATGTGTAACCAATATGTCTTTCATTTTACATTTTCAGCTTTCTTTACAGTAAGCTCTTACAAGTTTATCTCAGTATGCTAGGACTACTTTCCTCAGAAACACGGTTTCCTAACTGCAGTCTTCAATTATTAGTGATCATAAAGACAGGTCACAGATTCATAACCTTTCTGCTCAAAACTGACAAAGACAGAATGAAATATTTTATGTACTTTCCTGTGACTTACAAGCGTGATATGAAAAAGTAATATCAAGTTCATTGATTAATATTTACCCATACATCACTCCTGGGACCACAACACTTCAATTTTAAGCAACATGTTATAGTAAGAAAATTAATACTGTATTACATCTATTTTACGATCACTTTACACAGATCTTGTCAGATAATCAGGATGAGTATTTTAACTTACACTGAATATGCAAAAAGATCTGGCAACAACTACATTTAAAATGTTCTGTGTTGTTGTAATTAGAGCAGGGTGAAAACCACAACAAATTTGCTTTAATTATTTCCTCAAACTTAAAAATCAGGGGGCCATATTCTGCATTTTTCCTTCTACACCAAACAACTACATCAAACAGGTCAGAGAACTCAGTAAGTGCTCCTTTCAATATACAAAACTTGGTTTCCATCTCCTCTTGTCTTTGGGATTTAGGGAAGGAAATACAGGATAGGAAAGAAAGATGAGTCGACCCCTTTCCTTTTTTTTTCCCTCAGCCACAGTTGGTGATGTATGATAGAGAATGGAGCTCTCAAGGCTTCAGTTGCTCCTTACTATTTTTCTCTAACTACCTGCCTGACTCTGCTGAAGAAAAGCAACCCCAGAGAAACAGCTGCTTTTCTCCCCCAAGAGTATATGGGAATAATGGAAGACACTACAATGGGTAGAAACCGAGCTCCACAGAGTTAATTTACTACCATTGCCCATACTCTTAATTTCTGTTTTAGGATATATCTGCCCTGAAAATGGCTCCACTGAAATTAAGGGAGTTCTCAGTGGCATAAGATAGTAAACAGACTCATTATAAGATGATAGGTACTGAGTTGCTGCCTTCCTCTTTGAATCTGTCTTCACCTGGTGAAACCGTGACCTCTTGTCTCAGTCACCAAATATTTCTCCTGAGTACTCCTCACCACTTCTCTACAAAGTAGGCAGAAAGTAGATTAATCTATGTTGGCTGATTTTGCACAAAAACATATCAAGAACACTAATAATACCCATTACTGGCTGCACTGTGAAGATACTAATCACCCACTAGAGAATACAAACATTGTAAATCAACATGGATGTTTGTGCAATATCATTAGACCATGGCTGAAGGGAATGATTGCAGACTCTGGCCTGTTGCTATTATTTGTGAAACTGAAATTAATTTAAAACTGTTCTCCAGCAGAGTTAGCTTGCCGGGATTATACATGAAATGCAGACTCGACCTAAAAAAAGGCTTTGTCCTTTTCTATAGAAACGCCATCAAGCTTCAAGCTGAAGCTGAACTTGCAACCAGCAGTGTGCTCAGATAGCCCCTTTCACCACATATTGACAGGGAAAGTTCCATGATGAAGCTTCAAGGAGCTAACTTGAGTGCTGAGGTAATCAACTATTGCAGTGGCTAGTGTGTGACTCAAAAATCCCACCTGTATGGAAAGGGAATGAAAGAAAAAACAAACTAAAATCATTTAAAGCAAACTTTGTTCCAAAAAGAGAAAATTTCATATATTCAAAAAAAAAAAAAAAAGAAAATCACAATGCAAATCACAAGCAAAACACAGACAGACTAGAAAAGAAAATCATATTAATCTTTATCAGCATTTAGAACCTACCAAGAAGTATAAATTTATGACTACTATTAATAATTATATTTTTTAAGTCTATTTTTACAGACTTTTCACCTTCTTCTAAAGTTTATATATCAAAGCAGAATATTTGTGACAGATCACTGTCTTTTAAATATGGGTTTTAAAGTAGATTTATAAAAATATAATCAAATCCAAGTTATATACACATGTTCACTTTCCAAACAAATCTTTGTATCTACATCTAAATGAATGAATAATAATCATACATCACGGATTAAGACCTATAATAATTTTTTTTTCAGTTTGAAGACTCTTTTGTCATTTAGGACTCTTTAGTTTTATATCTATTAGACAAATCTGAAGCAGTGAACAACCATTGTGTTATTGATTTACCTCCATTTTGACAGAGTTTCTTAAACTTTATATAATTACTTGCATTTATTATGATCTGTCTGTCATCTATGTAGCTCTCATAGAAATGCTAAAACATCGTGCTGGGTTGCTGTGTTGATGGCAGGTTGCCTCCCATTTCCACCTGTTATACTGTATTAAAATAGATAATGGAGTATTAAATACAGCAGCAATACTGCTCAGTGTAATTGCTGGGGGGATGTTATTCCATCATTACTGAGACACACCGCAGTGCAGAAGATAACCCTAGGATGCAACATATGCCAGGAAACTGATTTTGACATGTTCTGTAACTGAAACTAAACCTAAAAAAACTAAACTACAAACAAGAATGGTAACTAACAAGTGCCCCCTGAACCACATTCATAAACTTGAGCTAGCGCCACTTACTGGTTGGTTGCATCCCAGAGACTGTGACTGAAAAGGGAAAAATTTTTTCAAAATACTGTGAAAGGATTTAAGATAGCTACAGTTCTTGAAGCTTTTTCACAAAAGCCCCAAAATTATTATTTTTTGCTTTTAAACTCTATTAGGCTCCTCAAATTAAAAAAGCTATTATTTACACAGGCTCATTTCAAGTGTTTCACACAAATTCCTTTAGACAAAATGAAGTTATGAAAGGTACGTACACACTTATACATACACAATGAATATCTAATCATCAGATTGTGATCTTGGTCAAAGCAATACAAACCCTGACTAACTCAGAAACACCCAGGATTATTGAGTTAAATAGTATGGAAAAGTTAAAAAAAAAAAAAAAAAAAGAAAAATCAGGCAGCTATATTAGGAGGATTTTTTGGGGTAAAAAATACAGATTTAATGGCCAAAAAATAATATCTATCATTTTCTTGTTTAAATATAGGGATGCATTACCTATACTACAAAGGTCCACATTTCAAAAACAAGAAAGTAAATAAGCTGAGTAGACATAATCTAGTAAACCAAAAGCTTGAGTCACAAGCAGAAGAGAAAAAAAGTCAGTCAACTAATGCAATGTTCTTCCTTTTCCACTCAAGCAGAAGTAAAAGAAAGAAAAAAAATAAAGACACTATTTTGGACATACACTTCCTCTCAAGTTTGTGCTTCAGTCCTTCTCGAAATCAGGGGTTTGGTATGCAATTTAAGCAAAAGAATGTGATTTATCATCCCAAAGATGTCCTCTTACCGTTGGAGTCTCATATATACATACAGAAAGCTATTCTCAATCTCCCTACTGACAGAAGACTGGGAAGATGCTTGGGGTAATTATAAAGCATAAAGAACAAAAAGAAAAACAACTTTGTGAGAGAAGTCGGCGTGATAACAAGGCCACTTCTCAAAGGACCTGAAATGCTGAACAGAATTTAACACCAGCCACTGGGACACAGAATATAGGCAAAGGATTTGTGCTCTGACAAAATAATCAGAGCCCTACTCTGTTTTCTAAAAATGCAGAATTCCACTGTGCTTTTCAATGCAATCAATCCCACATGAGTGTTCCCCCCTCCATTCTCATTTTGCACGCATAGCACTGTCTGGTAGAGAAATACTGTTATATTCAAGAGCCACGCGTACATCTGGATATTTTTTTGCTGCAACTTTTGGAAACACTTAGAAGGGTAATTTCACTTTTTGCTGGTTCTTGTTACTCCTTTCAGCATTTAAAAACTACTAATAAACAGAATATCTTTGTAGTGTTTTTTCTACACTATAATTAAGCTAAATGGATAATCTGACTGTACAGGAAAGTAAAAGGTGCCTGGTGCTGCTTCACTTTCCGAAAGCACCTCTGACCTACCACATATAAATCACACATGAAAATGAAGATAAATGATCCTGTAGTGATAACCAATTGGAGCATCCAGAGCCTTGCATACACTTAAAGTATGCCATGATCATACTTTTCATCAGTAATATACCACAGGTAAGACATGACATCATTTGCTGGTAACTGCAATTGATTAAATAAAAGCATAATACATGCCTGTTGACAACATGCATGATGCAAGATATGCAAAAATTTTTTGTTCTCTATTAAAATCAATTATCTCCATGTCATTTAACAGAGCTGAAAGACTCTAAGACATAATCATATGATATATAGAAAAAACTCACAACTCTCTTTAGAATAAATTGTCCCACACATTTTTGCCTCTGCCTCTAGTTTCGAATTGTGTATTTTTTCAAAACAAAAATGCAGACAAGAAGATAAACTATTGAAATTATGAAAGTGTTTTCAGGGAGAACGTGCTGCAGTCTACAGAATTTCAGAAGTGAATGGAACATGTCATCACTGGAAGAGACAACTGGAAGAAGTGATTTTCATTGAGAAATTCTACATATAAAATATGCTTAAGAAATCAAAGTAGTTAATTACAAAGAAGTACTCAGGATTCAAATTCACACACACCAAAAAGAAAATTATGTTCTGTGATAAATCAATTACAGTAGGAAGAAAAATGTAGTTGCTTTTTTAACCAATAGTTGAGCAGAATTTTTTAAATGCTACTTTTGCATTTTGATATACGTATCAACTGGCAATAAGACACCCAAAAAAGTTTTCATAGACTATTGCACAAAGCACCATTACTTAAGATCACGATTTTCAGAAGTAGGGTATTTATCAGCTTTTTTCATTAGTTGATTTACTAATAGTGTAGTAATATTCTCACCTAGCACTGCAATAGATGAAAAGAAAATTGAAGTCTGTATTTATAACTAACAATGACTGAAAATACTCTTTTTTTAATGTATATTGACCATTCACTTTGTCTCCTTACTACATCAGTGTGTAGCTGTTACAATTTGGGAATAAATTTTACAAATTTTTGTTGCATATATTTATCAATGTTTCAAAAGGTTGCCTTGCAAGTTATGCTTGCTCATGCTTGTCACAGCCATACATTATTTATGAAATGTCTGTATAATGATAGATTATTTATACTCTGATATTTATGGTACATCCTGATCTGAGAGTCTGTATGAAATTGTTCAAGAAACAGCAGAAACTGTAGCACATAACATGAAAATCTATTATTAAAAATGGATGGCAAACAAGGCTTATAATATTGGTTTTTTAAAAAAAGGTATTTTCTCCTATTGCCTTGTAAATACAAATCTGCTTTAAGGTTTGCTATTCATAATTTATTATATATTTTGTTGACTGCACATAGGCATAGGAGTTTTTTTAAAATATTTCAGTCTGAAGAGTAAGCTATTGCTGATCTGCAGTGTCCTGTGGATACTTTTCCTTTCTGTGAGGGTTTAAAGGTTAAGATTTAAATAAATGAGAACTTCTGGAATTTATCCCCATGAAATAATTATTTTCTTTATTATTCAGAAGATACTTTTCTTGCTACGATTATGTAAATCCTTGTTTTTATGTGTTTCAAAGGCTATTTTTGATGAAATCTTAAAGAATATATTAAGAGAAAGTGCCACCACTCCCACAGTTTGTACACAAACAGTTAAAGAGTGGGCCTGGAAAAACTCATATAGCACAAAAAAAGAAGAGACTAAGGCCTATTCCGTGACAAGTGGGGAGTCAGCAGGGTTGAGAACACTTCTTTATCAGCCAGTAACCAATTAAATTCCTCCTAAGCAAGAGTAGTGGATGTGATAACTGAACAACAGCTGGAGTGACAGCCAGCTGTGCAGCTGGAAAGCATGAGGGCCACAGAGGAGGGCATTTGTGGTCATGCTCTTCACTGCCCATGTACACCCAGCCTCTATGGAAAAGCAAAAAAGGCATTATAAGAATGTAAAAATACACTGAATAGTATGAAACAGATGTAAAAAAAACCAAACCAAAACAAAAGACTTTCAGATGTTAAGGAAAGGAAGAAAATGGAAATTCCAGGAACAGGCAGTCTAACAGGTCCATCATAGTAGGATTTCTCTACACTGAGTCTCTGAAAGAGCAGCATAGATACATTTTTGGCTTAAGACTTAGCAGTCTTTAGCAAATAGAAGCTTTGGTCTTCCACCTAATAGTTTCCCTTATCTGTCCCATCTGTCCATCACTCTGATTCCTAGAAAGTGGGTGTGGAGCATTTACACACAGAAAGGAAGAAAATGTAAGTCCTGTAACTTTAAAATGGCAAGGAAGTACCTAGAAGTTAAAGAGAAAAAAAAAAGAAAAGAAGGATCCTTTATAATTTGTTTGTATCGCGGTGTTTTAAAAAAAAAATCACATTGTATTTAGAAGGAATGGATAACTGCAGCTGAAAAAAAATGTACAAAGAAACAAAGTGTTTGAGGCACAAAATGACAACGAGTAATAGCAACATTATACATTTGAAAAGAGCATGGAAATACACCCTTTTCTACCACATGTTTCTGTTTCAAATAATCTGGCAATGATATCTGGAGAACATGAAACTACATGGAAACCATATATCTTCTCAAAACAAAACTGGCATGAAAACTGAGAAACCCAAAATTTCTGCTAAGCTGGAGTTAAACAAACAATATTATAGTTTCAGTATTGTTCTGTGGGTGACATACCACAACAGCTGGAACTTAGCACAACCTTACTGCTCTGCCAAATAGGGGTGGGACATTGATGGAATTGGCCACTCACCCCAATGGAGGTTTAAGTTTGACCAGGATAAAAAAAATTTAATCTTTTTTAAGTTTAATTGAAATCTTTGTTTGAAAAAACATTTATTCAGAGGAGCAACCAAAAGGTAAAATAATAACAGTGTTAATGGATTTGGGAAACAAATAATTTCTTAGTAATTAAGGAATGATAGCCAATATTTGCAGACTGTTGTACATCTTCAAGATGTTTTAAAAGCATTAAATATTCTTCAGAGCTCCCTTGCAAGTTAGGTGTACATGATGTCTCATTTCAAGGATAGAAGAAAATTGAATTAGGGAGTTTTGTTATTTACTCAGCCTTGTAACTGCCTCAAGAGCCAGAATGACGGTATAACTTAAATCATCCAAAATGCTAGCCTTCTACTCAACCCTAGAACTATCAGAAATCTGAATTCCCCCTTAGATTTGCCTCATACCACATTCAGACTTCCTACCTGGGAAGAATTTAATTTCCTATATTTTTGTGTAATGCACATGCACGGACTACTTCTTCATGCTGAAAGCACGACAATGGGACACGCAGACATAGTGGACAAAGCCTTTACTGAGGGACAGACCATCAATGTAACAAGTGGATTATCACCTTCAGAAAACTGCACGGATGCAGTTCACTGTGCATATCACTGTGGTCTCCCTGGATCTGGTATGTTGTTACAGAACATCATGCGCAGTGTTGCTGATGCTTCCTGCCGTTCCAGGCCAGGAGACCACCTGCTGTACCAGGTCTCCATGCCCCCTCTACGTCTCTTGCAGATTGCATGGAATTAGCAGGTCATCTGGGTTGGTGCAATGCATTCAGCAAATGTGAGACACATCACAGACAGCATATAGTGCTCACACATACAGGTTTTATCTAAATTAAAGAACATATGTGTGACCTATTCATAGAATCATAGAATGATTAGTGCTCAAAAGGACCTTAAAGTTCCAGCCCCAATGTTATGGGTTGCTCAGACCACACCTCACTTTTAATGCAAACTCATTAACAAAAGACATGATGTAAGTTAGTTTGAATTAAAGTAATAATAATGTTAAAAAGCACAGACATCAAATACTTTCTATGAACCTACTGCCTGTGTATTTTCCCATTATGAAATTAAACACCTTACACAGCTGCAAGTAGTATCCAGAGAGATGAGGATAACATTCCCATGGAAAATATTCTACTGTGAAAGATCTGATCTGTGGAATGACATTTTCAGCCCTCTTTTCTTTTAGAAGTCTGGGCTTGCGAGTTCCTGAGGAGCAGTGAAGGACAGCACACAGTGGAAAGCAGACAGTATTTCCAGCCTGAGAGGACTTACTCTGAAAAGGCTTATGGTTTGGTGCGTGCTTGGAGCTCCTTCTGTATTTCTGGGAAAGAGGTTTTATTCCTGATTATTGCTATGTGAAGCGTTGTTACAGGACTGCTCTGTTCCACTGTAATCTCCCAAAGGCCTGCAAGATTATGAACTAACACGAGGTAAGTGGCAAACAACAACCCAATCGCTCCTGACGCACTTGCATTTCCTTGTAACCTAGAGTAGGCAGCTTCCCATGTTCATCTGTTTCTACATCTACATTATTTATCTCTCCATTGAAAGCCAAGGGTAATAGGGCTTTTATTTTGCAATTTAACTTCATTAAGAGCAGAATTAAGTTCAGACCTAGAGTAAAATTGGAGCAACCCTGTGAAATACCATTCCCAGTTTTAATTTGGCACTGAGCTTTTAATACATTGTCCTGCAGATGTAACCTACTACTGATGATAAACCTAACCAGTAGACTTAAATTCAAATATCAGTACTAACTTGGTTCATCAGAAAGGAATTTTACCTCTGAAATGGTTTTGAATTCTATCACTGCAGCAATTAGAAATTGCTGTAATATATATATATATATATACAGATGGGTGGATTTTAAAATTTATTTCTTTAAAATAATCAATATTCTTCAATGATTGAACTTCATAACTGTGGCCCGTATGGCCATTTAAACAACAGAGGAAAAGACCACGAGTGGTTCCTTTCATCTTGTCAAATTTCAGGCATTTATTCCGTACTTCTGTACTCTAATCAATGAAGAGAAGGACGCTTTTCAGATGGTGAAAACACCATCTGGACCCACCTGTCCCTTTCCCATGTCTGGCAATCCATTTAGTAAGTGTGTTCCTAATAAAGACACTGAAACATTTGGTCCTCCAGAAGTTTCAAATTTTAGTTTAAAATTGACTTAATTCCTTAGACTTATCTGAAAATTACATTCCCAAGAATGAAGTCACTTAAAAAAGTAATGCACTGCAAGTTATATATAGTATGCTGACTCATCAGACATGGATGATTATGTATAAAATAATTTTGTATCTGTATTTTGATACCTGTCAGGAGGACTTATTCCTTATTGCTCCATTTCTACATGTGGAAGTATGAGTGCAGGCCAAGGCAACCAAACTTTCCTGTTTTTCATTGATAAAGCTCTGGCATCCTACAATTGTTGATTCTGAAGGAATATTTAAGAGTATTTCTGTTCTGCTGACTTTTATGCCATGAATGCATAATTACATAACTCTTCCTAAGTGGATAAAACTATTTTGAAATACTTAATGTTATAAAATGTTATAAACCAATGATTCAGTTTATATGGAAACTACTTTGATATAATTTTTGCCATTGCATAGAACAACAGAGAATGTGGTAAGTACATGATGTTCAGACACTGAATGCCAGTTAATGTTGTTATTTTAGGAAGAAATTGCTTTCTTGGGGAAAACCACAAAAGACTGCTTGAAAGATTAGAAGTATTTTGAAATGTGTGATTCATTGTTCGTTACATTAGTGATTATTTTAGTATTTAAAAAAAAAACAAACAAAGAGCAACCAGCCTTTGATTCTAACAGCTAAACCATCTAAGTTCATACTCCTCAAGTACATATTTAGGGAAAAAGAAAATAATATTCAGCAATATCAAAGATATTTAATAACCGAATATATACTCATAGAATGGTTTAATTATCAGAAAATATATTATGTACATATTAAGACTGCTAACAATATCATACATATCTAAAAAAATATTCTTCATACCCAGATGGGTTAAATTTATGGATATAAATTTGTGTCTTTTCTCAAGTGTCAGAACTATCTCCAGCTGCTTCATTTTGTGTGTTAACATATAATTTAGCTGAAACTGTGTAAAAATGAATGTTGTTAGAAAACTCATTTAAGTGTCATTTATTTCTAAATAGTTTCAAGCAAATAAATTATTCCACTTAACTTAGGCAGTAATTTCTATTGATGAAATTAGCTCAAGTCCATCTGCATGGAAAAAAATGCAAGAAAAAAACCACAGTGGCTCTGCTTTTGACCACTATATTTCACTTTCTGCATCAGTTCTCTTAAGAGGTGTGATTCTCATGGTGTTATGGAAGATCCTTCCATAAAAGCAGTAAAAGGCAACTCTCAAACATAACTGGTTTCACTATTTCCAGATGTGAGAGATTTGAGAGGACCTATTACGAGATTCTTATAAGTTTTACGGAGTTATGAAGAGGAATTGTACAGTCTATTTTAGACCTCTAATTAAAGTGCATCCAAGAATCACTAAAGATTAGGAATGCAAGATTCTCTCTGCAGACAAAAGAAAGAAAAGCACTTTCCCATACTCCACTCTGCAAATAACTTGAACCAGTTAAGGAAGGAAAAATAGCACCACATTCACTATCCCTTTCAGAGGTATTCAGTGCTAAAAATCCTCCTGTCTAAACTAGCAAGAAGGACAAATAGCATACAGGACTATCTTTTGAGCATTTCAACTGATTTATTTCCTCCCTCATAGCAATAGACTCAGAATTAATGCATTACATTTATTTTAAGATACTGAAGACAAAAACATCTTAAACTGGAAAATTTCAATACAGAATCAGTGAGGTGTCTATTTCAGAGTGTTACAAAGGGTGATATTTAAACTGCTGCAGATTGCCCATGCTTGCTGAATCTCTCAAGGAAGTTTTAATGTACTGCTACTTTTTGTAATAAAGCAAACAGGACTTAAGTGACTGTGTTTCCCATACACCTGTGATTCCTCTTCCCATCTCCTCTCTTCTCAGCACTAAATCCCCTGCCTATTTTCAGCAATATTTATCAGGGAAGAAGAGATACAATGAGCTTTATAAAACAGCCAGGAGAGAAATTAATCGTGCTCCATTTTCACAAAATTTCAGTGTCAGTTTGACTGTATTGGATTACAGAATATTCATATAGCAGCTCAGCTGCAAGAGGAAACATAGGTTCTTTGGCACACAGAATCATTTGCTACCACTTTCACATATTTGCAAGAGCTGAAGAGATTTTTTTTATCTGATACTTTAGCAAATTTTAAAGGTTAGAATTTCGGCACTTTGTGAAATTAGGAAACCAAAATTATTAATTAAAAACAAAGAGAAAAGGATTATCCAAAGAAATTTGCTAGATGTCCATTTGGATTGGTACACTGTGTATCAAAGGTAACCAGTCCAGGGTTAAGGTCTAAAGGTTTCCTTTTCTCATCACTGATTTTATATTTCAGTTATGGAGAAGAACTTGGGCTTGTGCTGTAGTTCTCACAAACCAGTATGGAACCTATGTATTATTTATGGAAAAAAACCCTCCTACTACTTTTATAGTTAGTGTGGTGAACGAGTAAGCAACTGAGTGTCCCCACACTTCAAGGAGAACTCTTTCATATCTGGCAAAAGAAATTTTCCCACTGATGTGAGCTGGGTCAAGAACTGTCTTGGGAGAAAGTCACGTTGGGTCACTGATACCCAGCTGGAACGGAAGGAATTGGAAAAGATACTACACTGAAGAAACAGATAAGTGCATCTGGTTAAAGTGCCAGGAGGTTCTGGTCTTGATGATTTAGGAAGCAGGAAAACACACCATGAAACCTTAGAGTATTCATAGTAGTTCTGTTTTTACTTTCAGTAGATTGAACACAAATTCAGCTGTGCCTCAGAAAATGCAGTTAATACCACTAAAAACCACTCTCGTTTTGATGCTTCCCAAAGTGTGGTAGAACACGATATTGCAATCCTGAAATTCTGAAATAAAAATATATCAAGGTGATAAAATACATAAATTTATTATTGCCACGTTTTTGCTGACGCAAATTTGTTTGGGTTCTCTTTTAGTTTTAGGCTTTCTTTTCTTTTTAGACATGCATGCAATTTGCTTTCTAATTTTGTGTGAAAGCTGAGTGAAAGCTGTGTTATTAGAAGGACTTTTTGGAAAGTAGAGTACATTTTTAGAGGAATATTTTTTCCTCCTGGGCATTTAAAACCACATTTATATGAAAAGTTTTTGTCTTGCTGACTGAGCATTAATGTTCTGAAAGATATGTATTGCAAGTAAAGATAGAATTGCTCTTTATAGACATGCTGTTTCATCATAGTGTGGGTTGCTACAAATCCCATGTCATGAAAAATCCTCTTCATTTCTTCAAAGTCTGTGATTGAGAACATTACAAGATTAGAAAAAGTGAGATATTTTCTGTTTCTAATGCAAGATGATTTTCTGTGACCTAGACTATATAGTTCCATGCTTTGTTCCTTCTTGTCTTTCGTCAGTATAGTTTAAGCCAAGTTTAACATTTTCAGCTAGTCTGGTCTTGTCAGGATATCATTTTGTAAGAGTAATTTTGGAAGCAGGGTAAGGATGGAAATCTGCTCATGTGCAACAATCCATTCATATAAAGTAACTATGCTGGAAGGTTTAAGGGTGTGAAACATCTCTTTCATGGCAAGAATGGGAGAGATACGGGGCAAGGGTGGTTTTAGTTGTGAAAGTCTTGTAACTGTAACTCTTGCAGTAATTTGCACTTGTGAAAATAAGATACAGGCTTCATTTTTGTTACTTCTGTATTTCTCTTCTGCTATAGCTATTAAGCTCTTTAGCACTATATTTTAACAACAGAACTACCTAGATATTACAAGAGATCTTGAAATTATTTTGGTCATCATGACATTTCTTGAGCAACAAAATATAAAAGGCTACTGAAAATTACTTTTAAAGCCTAAAACCTGGTAAAATTTCAGGATTGATTCAAAATTCCAGATAATTAAAAACTGAAGATAAATGTTTCGGTTCAGAAATATGTTTTGGTTTATTTTCTGTAATAACATCATGTATTTGATTTTAAGTGCAAGTATAAATTCATCTAGGAATCACTGAAGATTTAACAAGACTAACAAACATATCCCTTAGTGTGGAGCAGCAGTACTACCAGAAAGAAATTAAATTTCTGTAGAAAATTTGATTTATTTCTGGGGCTATTTTACTTTCTTGATACTTCAGAAAACAGTTGTTGACTCTTGCCTCATAATCCTAGCACACAGGCCCGTGACTGTCGCACAGTGCTGTAATTCAGATCCTTTCCTGTCAGGTGTCCACACTGTTTATGCAGATGCCAGCTCTGATACTCAATTTGTTATTCAAGGACTAATCTAGAAAAGAGGTTCCCAGAACAAGAGAAGTATTGCTGCTTCCCTGCAGGAGAACAGCAAGACATGCAGTTGGACTGAGCCTGGCTGGAAGACATTTCCAAAGCTGCATCACCAGCCCCAGAGATATTCTGTGTCATATGGCCCAGGATGGCATGGTCTTGTGTGCCAAAGAAAATACTGGTCTGTCAAAAAGCAAAGATTAAGTTTTTTGCACAGCCAAAATGTTAGAACACTCACTGCAGTACTTTACTGCCACAAACTTTGCTTGCCAAGCCTAAAAACCTATCAGGAAGCACCTGCTTTCCAGAGCAAACTATTCTGTTATTATATTTAGTTTATTGTGCCATTCACAAACCCTCCCTGGAAGCCATGAATTAGCCATGATAAACGACCGCCAAAATATTCAACTGCTGTGCAAACTGCTTCAAAACTCTAAGCATTAAAACAGATGAAATAAAATCACTGTGCTCAGCACAGCAATATGTCAAAATTTAATAGCTAGAAAAACAGCTACTATCAAACTAAGAAACACTATTACAAGGATTCTTTCTCATTAACTTCGCTTTAGGCAAATATTTCATTGAATAAACACTATGTGCATCTTAATTAAATACAATCAATTTTATGTACTTCTGAGCATGAAAAAGGTTAGAAGCCAATACCTTCCTGGTATAAATGTAAAAAACTTCCTCCTTCTTCATCTTGCTTATCTTAGAAAGTCATCACAGAATAAAACAGAATATATAAAGGGGGCAGAAGATGTCTCATAACCTTTAATTGAGCACCTGGAAACATTATTTTCAAAGACAGTTCATATAAATTGACATATCAACCATATCAGGCTGAGGAAAAAACCTAATGTTATTCTCCCAATTAATTCTAACCTCTTAGCTTTACTTGTAATTATTTCATTCAGCTCCTAAAACTCAGCTTATTAAGATCCATCCGCAAAGGTGTGGTCATACAGTATTTCTATTGTTGGGCTTTCTGGCCTTTGTCTTCTGTTCAGTGAGAGGACCTTGCCTACAATGAATTCATAAAAGGGAAACTTGTTTTAAAATGAAGGATAAAGGTAAAATGCAAGCTAATTACTATAGTTACAGATTATTTATTTATTTATTTATTTATATGACTATTATTTCCCTGAACATAGTCTAATGCTTCTCCGGAAGAGACACTCATCGTGCTAGTCACTTGTGAGACTGCCAGTTGAACCATTTACCTGTATTTCACACCTTACTTATTGATGTATAGAGTGGCTGTTTTTATTTCCACCTTTTCCTTTCTGAACGATCATACCTATTTATATAAAGTTATTGCTTCAATAATTTGATATATTCCAGGTGAGATTGATACAATATCAGGTTGTGATTATTTGTGTTTAAAAAGCATACCCACAAAAAAGCCAGCAGAAATTAGCACCATTACAATTATTCACCACAAAAGACACAAACAGAAGGCCTGCAGTTCCCCTGACAGTTTAAGCATTCCCAGGGGACACACATCAGCAGAAAAATGAATAAGTGAACTATTCATCCTATCTGAAGCATGATTTCTTCTGTAATTAAATCAGGTTATCACCTGCATATATGTTTCTCTATTTATAAATGTATTTGAAATAAAAAGTGTTGAAATGTCCAGATAGATAATTGCATTTCTGAAGATACTGTTGGTGTCAAAAGGAAGCACATTTTTGATACATAATTGTCTTTTTTAATCAAGGCACAAGTGGGGGAAAAACTGCAATTCAGATAGCTCCAACTGGATGCAGGCAGCAAAGTCTCCATATTTCTCCAAGAGTTACTGCTCCCACTACCTAATTTGATGATTAGCACTGAGCTGTAATTGGAACCAAAATTCCAAAGCCCCATCTGGATCCTGCTCACAGCAGTATAAAGACACTTCAACACCTGCCTGTTTTATTTATATAAGAATTATGACTGATGTGTTTAAATGTCTGCAGTAATTTCCACCTGTCCATCCTGACTGTTTTTGGTCACTGCCTCTGCTGCAGGGATCGATCAGCAGTGTGGGGAAGCATTTGGTTCATTCCAAAGCGATACCTGCTGCTCACTCAGCAATCCCACCAGTCAATCCATCTCTGCTTCTTCACAGCTGCTCCCTCCTTTTTTCTTTCTTGGCCAAAGATCACTTGTACACTTTACCACCTAGGACTATCCCTTACCTCTAAAAATCAATCACCACTCCAGTTCATTCTGTAAGTAAACTTTAAAAAAAAAAAATCAATTCTGTGTTTAAGGTTGCTTATCATCTGGGTTTTTCAAAGGTTTTTAATACAACATAAAAGAGAATGGACTACTTTTTCAAAATTCAGACACCATTTACGGCTACTCTCTGCAGGTACAAAAATAAGTTAATTAATAATGAATTGTAATTGCTAATGAATTTGAAGAAAAAACATCACTTATTCAGAGGGGAAAATGGCAAGCTTTTACAGGGAATTGAAAATAGTTGGATAAAAACCTCCACCCTGTCAGAAGAAAATATGGAAGTATGCTTTAACCATCAAAAGCTTTGGCATACCTGTAAGTGTGTAAAGGATGAATCCTCCCTCTGTGGTCTTCTACTGCACTGCAGTGAGTTCACTTAACTGATGTGGGTGGCCAAGCCTCCCACCCCTTTCCTTAGGGAATGACTTAGTGAAGTGCAATGCAAGAGCCATCACCTGCCTAATTCCAGTCAAGAAGTTGTTGGCAACAGATCCATGGAGCATGCCTTGCTCTAACCACTCTCAGATACTCTGCAAGGCAGTGTCAGCAGAGTCACTCTCCTGATGAATTCTAAACATCTCATATATACCAACTAAAAAAAAGCCAAACAAACAAACATCTTAAGGTAAATATTCCTGTAAAAATACAGAGAGGTAGTAAAGAAAGTCAAGATTTCTAATGCATCCTGTTTTCTGTTTACAGTGCAGAAGCAACTCTTGAGCATGACTAAGGAAATAACTTAGTCATAGTGTGTTGTAGCACAGTTCTGCTTCAAATAGGGCCATTAAAACTATGTTTTAAAAATCTCAAACACTAATTCATGGTAAGACCTTGAAAGGCCCCCAAAATGTAGTGTATAATCAGACTATTCTCTCACCTTTTTCTTCCCATGCTGTCACCCAATTATTACAGTATTGAAGCAGACACAACTTGTAGCTATATATATTCCTCTGAAAATCAGTGATCCTGTTAATTTTCCTTAATCATGGCAAATGTGTAGCTCAAAACCTTTCATTAATATTTATTAACTATTCTTTTCTACATTGAACATTTAATTATTTAAATCCCTAGCACATAATTCTACAACTACAGGTTTTATGAGGTACATACTTCTTCCCACTGTTCTGGAAGTGAGAAAATGTTAAGTCCTCACTCCAGACCTCAAGATCTTTCAACTCAATAAAGAAAATCTAGTTTAAGAAATGCAGTGAATGTCTTATTATCTCATAAACATAATCCATATAATAAAAAGAAATATATTAATTAAAATATTGTGTATTTTCATTTCGATCATTAAAAAACCACGGCTTGTCACTGACTCACTGTGATTATTATTGACTTTTGAAGGTTTTTTACCCTCCAAAGATTCTTTTTGATCTTCCACATAGAAGGTTGTTTTTTCCACAAAAATATTTTCCTCTGAAACAATATAGTTTTCCCATTGTTTTTCATATCATTATAAATTCCAAAATGTGAGAAAAGGCAGAAATTATGCAAAACCACACTCATCACTTGTCCAGGAGTTATCTGACATTTTGGGGGGAAAAAAAAAATCAAGCTATTTGCCGAGGACAATTTTCTCATTCTAAGCATCAAATAAATGATGAAAGGACCAGCTCAGTGTTCTCTTTCATACTTTTGGAATAAGATGTCTAGTCACATATCATAACTAGCTGTTGAGTGAGACGGAAGGCAAAAAGAAAAGGCCACCAAAAAAAGTTGTAACAATGAATTTCAGGTCCATTCTGCTCAGATGAATCCTTCTGTATTTCTATAGGTTTAAAACAGAGAAAACGTAAGATAATTCTAGACTCCTAGTCTTCAGAAGTAGTGCCTGAGGAGAAAGTGAATTGAGTGCTGGCACACTGGAAGCTGTTTTCTGTTCAAAAGACCAACAGGGAAGACAACATATTTCTCCATAACACAATTGTCTTCAGCTGTCCTTGAAATGATTGACAGACAACATTAAGCTTTAGGGATGCTCAGACAATATTTAATGTCAAGTTC
This sequence comes from Aleadryas rufinucha, assembly GCA_013397815.1. Lineage (NCBI taxonomy): Eukaryota > Metazoa > Chordata > Aves > Passeriformes > Aleadryas > Aleadryas rufinucha. The sequence goes on from VZTH01005091.1 coordinate 174,991, forward strand.
AACGTTGAATGCGCCAGTATTTTAAGAACAACACCTGTTCCAAAGTCTTTGAATACTACTAACAGTCCCAGAAAACAGAAGGAGCCAGAAGCACTTGGCAAGATAAAGTCCAAATGAAGACTTTTTTTACTGTTAAGGAAGTCTCTCTCCTGTCTGCGATTTGAGAATATTTTGTTTGTTTCTTCATCTCGCCATGCCTCTCCTTCCCCCTTCCTTCCCCTGCCACCTTTTCTTTTTTCCTTCTTCCTTATTTATTTATTTTTAGATTGAGTGGGCAAGAAACACCATTACTCTGTGAGCAGGTTGTTCCTTACCTGGTTTTATCTTTTAGTCACTTTAACACAAGGTAAAATGAGCTTGCTTGTGATAATGCAAAACTGCTGTAGCAACCACTTTTTTTAACCTTTTCCAAGCTGCAGCATATGTAATACATGTACCTTGCTTTTCTTTCAAAAATTCATTTCCTCAGAATAGTACTGGGAGTAGTTGATGCTCTGTAAACCCATTCCTTGCCTGATTTATTTTAATATATTCATGTACATCTATTTGCTTATACTTCTAGGTGTGCTTGAGGCAGTGTTTTTGTTGTATTTCTATTGTTTGTTCCCCTGAAAAACACTCTTTCTTTTCATCCAAAAAGACTGGGAATGCGTACAAAATTGCTACCTGCACAAATAATTTAAAAAATTGATAAAATAGAGGTTGAATGTACAAATGTAATGACAATAATAAGAGAACTCTGCTTTCAGGATAAGCCTATTTACTCATTGAAATGTTAGCAGAGAAGAAAGTACTATATGCTTGGAGAAGAAAAAAGGGTACATTTACAGAAACTCTCTAATGGGAATCCTGATAACCATCTAAGGTTTAGAAACACTAAAGAATTTCTTCCACTTGCACAAAGTACACATTCATTCACATATATATCACTTCAAATATACAGATTTGTTTTGTTCACTGCACCATGTATCAGGTTTCTACACTGAAACAATATAGAGTAATCTTTTGTTACTAAGAAAAAAAAAAATCCCTCATTTAATGACCCTTTTCACTCTAAAATCTCAAATGCTTGCCTGGAGTTCAAATACAGAGTTTATTTCCAAAGTAACCATGTGTGCTACTAGTCCAACTTTACATTTATAACATTAATCTAAGATTAGTGTGATTACTGAATTATATAGCCTCTGAATGGAAGACCTGCAGAATTATCATTCTATTTTATTTCTGTCTAGGAAAAAATAAAAGAATACCACCTGAGGATTTGAATACATCAGTATTTTCTCTAGCAATAACATGGTCTCTGAATAAAACATACTGTAATGAACTTTTTTCATGACTTTAAAATGATTGGATATTAAAAACAATGTCTGAACACCTTTTTTTTTTTTGCTTGAATCAGATCCTTAGGACAAGAACTCAATAATTAAGAAACATGGTCTTAAGACGCCTTGAAATCCTTCCAATTCCATCTTTCTAGTCCAATTTCAGCTTAAGTTAGAATCATAAGTCACTATAGCTGCTTAAAGTGAAGATAATCATGTAAACCGACCTTAAATTGTGAAATTATACACCTCCAAAACTTGTGCCAAAAGAAGAGGAAAAGATTTTCCAGTTAGCTGCCTGATCTAGCCACTTGGTTACTTCCAGCAAAGAGTAACAACACAACACAGGTTCCAACATCCAACCCCCGGCTTATATGAAAAATCACATTTGCCTTTTTTAGTAATGGAACTGCAGCGAGGTGCAGCACTGGTCATGTCTTACAGAGACAAATAGAGAGAGGCAAGGTCTGCTTTTTTTGGGCTCTGAGCTGAGAATAGGCAATATCTTTTCCAGTATTGACTGTTTATTTTTCCAGTGACAAATAAATGATTAATTCAGAACACCACATTATTTATCATTATTTATCACTACATTATGTTCAAGGATGTAAGTAAAAGCACTAAACAATTCTGCATTAACATAAGAGAAACAAGACAAGTATCTTTGGAAATTTCCCTCTGACCAATTCACTTCATCTCTACGACTAAGAGCTAGACCAGCTTCCCTGCTCTTATTCCTTCATAGGGACAGTTTGACAGACCACCAGATTTTCCACTGTCACTGTTTTGAAATCTCTTTGACTTTGATCAAAGTACTCATCATAGTTTGAGTCACCCTTCTTTGGTCACAGGATTTTACAGAATCACAGAAACAATTCTGTTGGAATTCAGATCATCAAGTCCAACCTGTGACCGAACATCACCATGTCTACACCAAGTGCTATGTCCAGTCTTTCCTTAAACACCTCCAGGGACAGTGAAGAATTTCTTTCTAATGCCCAACCTGAACCTCCCCTAGGACAGCTTGAGACTGTGTCCCTTCATCCTGTCACTGGTTGCCTGGGAGAAGAGATCAGTCCCCACCTGGCTAGAAACTCCTTTCAGGTAGTTGTAGAGAGTGATAAGGTCACCCCTGAGCCTCCTTTTCTCCAGGCTAAATATCCCCCATCTCCCTCAGCCACTCCTCATAGGACATGCTCTCCAATCCTTACCCAGCTTCACTGTCCTTCTTTGTACCCACTGCAGCACCTCAATGTCCTTCCTGAATTGAGGAGTCCAGAATTGAACACAGCACTCAAGTTGCAGCCCCACCAGTGCTGAATACAGGGGGACAATCACTGCCCTGGTCCTGCTGGCCACGCCATTGCTGATGCAGGCCAGGCTGCCATTGGCCTTCTGGGCCACCTGGGCACACATTGGCTCATGTTCAGCCAGCTGTTATCCAGCACCCCCAGCTACTTTTCTGCTGGGCAGTTTTCCAGCCACTCTGCTCCCAGTCTGTAACTGGAGCACATTTTTTCTTTGTGAGGTGGACCATTCTGATCCTGGAGTCTGAACAAAACTTCCTTCCCCTGGAAGCTCAGTTGTTGCTTCCCTACATCTGACACTACTGCAATTCCTTGAGCCTGTTTGAGGGAGAACCCCCAGGGAGCCAAGAAGCACTTTTCTGCTTTTGAAGTTTCTGTGATACTATTAAGCAGCACATTGCCTGGTGTAGAGAGGACAGGATTCACCCTGAATGAGACAGAATTTCACAACAAAATTGCAGGAAGTGTTAGTTCATTGGCTCAACCTAGCAGACATCCCCAGTTTGTTTATCAGACAGGAAAGCAAGTGCTGGGGGTAGCTGGGGAAGAGCGGGGGAGGAATCCGGCCCTGCAATCTGGAAAGATCACTGTAAACAAAGGCTTTCAGCTCTGTACCAGCTGACGATGATGCAAAAGAGACAACCTGGTTCTACCCACAGTGCCAGAAGAAGTATGCTGACATCACATTTGGTATGCTTAAATCTGTGTTCTCTTCAGGTACTTTTCAATCACACCTTAAGGGTAACTAAAACAATCAGAAAACTGATTCCATTTTATCAGGAAGGAAAAAAAACCCAGTTATGAAAACTGCTGCTTAGCTGCAAATTCCTTTTGTTGGTACTTGAGCATGGTTTTAATTGGAAAACATATTTGGATGTAGAAGTTGTTCAGCAAATAGAAAATTAACAAATAATCACCATTGACACTGAGCAAGAAAGAATTTACTCAGCTTGATCTTCAGATTAGACTGATCATGTAAGTTTGTCATTAAGAATGTGGAGTACATACTTAATTTGGAATCTGATCACATATGACAGACAGGAGATAATTATAGAACTTCAGCTGTCATTTGATAGTATAACCATACACAAAATTGTTGTTCTTTTTAAAATACAAATTAATAAGGCTATTTGCTGAATCTCTGCTAATTTTGCTCCTTGAGAAAGTCTCACAGATTTTCAGAAACCATCACCTTGGTGTGTACATAATCCATTTAAATAAATAAATAATGCATTCAGAATATTTACGTATGTGTATATATAAATATATATGTATATACTAATACAATAGGATGTAATTTCCTACCATGCAACTATTTCTGAATGCTTTGCCTAATCTAAATAGGGTTAAGAAGCAATAATAGGCAAATTTTACATTCAAAAGCTTGAAGTGAAATAACTTATTTTAGACATTCATTTTAATGGTGGTGGGGTTAATTATAGGCTCATATTTGAAATATTTTCACACTTGAAAATAGTATTTTGTCTCGAAAATCTAAAAAGCAAAATAAACCAAAATCAACCAAAACCCCTAAACCCCAAGCCACTCATTTGAAAATGCTTATGTTTGTTTTCCAAATAGGCAATAAACACATTGTTAACAGAGGAGGCAAAAAGTCTTTGGATGACCTGGTGCTTACTTTTTGGATGGGGGGGAAACATTTTGAGAAAGCATTAACTTAAATTAAGATGTCAAGAATACAAAAGATATTTTCAAGTTGGAAGAAGGTGACAGCATCTGCACGCAGGCAGATCCAAGAGCTCTGCCATGGAAATCCAGAGAAGCAAACCTTTAATTCTGCTCTTCCACATGTGCAACACAGGTAGTGAGAAATTTGCAGGAGACCTCTGCAATCTCCTGTACAGCTAATAGTAACCCCAAAATTTAATCTAATTGCTTTGTTTAGCACATATTATTCGTTTTATATACAAAGAATACTTATGTGTAACATACTGCAAAAAAAATATATATCTACTGGGAGAATTCTGAGCAGCTGAAGAACCTGCCAAGAAGTTGTTTTATACATTTTTTGAGATATGCAGTATTTCGTGGTGTGATTTATAAGTACTAATTAGACACAAATCACTGCAATAGTATAGTTTAAAAAGTTCTGTTAATGAATCTTTGAAAATTCCGTGCAAAGCAAAACATATTTTCCAATATTATCTGGAATCCCTTCTTGCACTTTTGCCCGGAATTAGAATTATCCCTCTTCTGGATTAAAGATGCATTGGTGGATTAGTCTATCACTGATGACAACATAATATATCCTTCCCAGCAGCTTAAACTGAAAAGAGGTCTGTTAACTACAGACTATATTAAAACAACAAGAAAAAAAAAAAAAAAAGAAAAAAAAAAAAAACCATTGGACACAAGACAGTATTTTAACATTTAAATACCATCATGTGGGAGGTCAAAGTCTGTGAAACACAGCCTTAGGTTCAGTGCCATATATTCACCCTATTCTTTTCACAGACTGTATCACCTGTAAAACTAGTAAGACATGGGACTGATTCCTGCAAGGATTAGCCACAGGTATTACTTTTATCTTCAGCCACCTGAGCAAGCTCAGGAATACCAGCCACATAGGCAATTTAAATGAAAAATAAATTGTTTTTTTCTACTTGATGTTCAGATATGCATACATATTTTGAAAAACTGTGCTTCTTCATTTGAATTTTTTTTGGCCAGTTAAAGAAGTATTAATTTTGTATTTCAACTTAGCATTTCCAAAGCAAGAAAGCAGATGAGCTGTTTCTGAACTGAAATACTTTCTATTTCTGAAACTTTGTTTCAGATGACATGAAGTTGATTCATCACTTTACTCTCAACACTCTAAAGGAGATGTTATGTTATTCTGTATATTAAAAGAGATTATTCCAGTTTTCCAAAGAATAGAATCATCCTGCAAAGTTTTTCTAGGTGTAAGACTGCGTAGTTCATAAACGTCTTTCCGTGTGAAGTTCCTGGAATATTTCACATGCCAATAATTGTACAATGACAACTCCTAGAATACCCCTGTTAATTATTTAAGTCAGATTCTGGAAAACTAACTAAAAAAAAAAATTATTTCACTGACTATAATAAAAAGATAATGCACTGTACTTTCTGGTGAATTTCAACACCTAATTACATTCTTTTTCAATTACATCCCAGGAAAAAGTAGATGAGTTGTTAGCATTAAATTTCAATGTAAGATGCTGGGGTCTGTTTTTTGTTTAAGAAAAGGTCAGTCCTTCACTTCATGAAGGTCAGTAAAATCATGGGCTTAAAATGTAGCTCAATTCATGTATAGAATTCAGCTAAGAAATAAACTTTCTACCACACTTGCCTGTTGGTGTCACTGAGAAGATGGGGATTAGATATTTTTCTCCTGTTTTATTTAATAAGAGACCTGGATGTCATCACAAGTGTTTCTTGCTAAACTGAATCTTTGAAGAACAGTATAGGATTTGTGAAGTGTTTGTGTGTACAGCTCACAGGCTTTGTGCTCCATCCTTTGAAAGGAAACCATTGTGAAGGGGGAGGGTCCTGAACACAAAGAAAAGAAGGACTGCTTTTCTGGCAAATGACAGTATCAGCAACAAAACTCTAATAAGAGCTGCATGCTTCAATATGCAGTAAATAATACCCATACACTTAGCAGAAATAAAAGGAAGGAGGATGGGGGGAAAGGACTTTGAGTTCTGTAGTCGAAGGAATTTAAAGGTACATCTAAGTAGTCTTACAAGAGATTGCTTTATAGTGAAGTATCAGTTACACACAACCCTGGATCATAATTATCTCTGTATCCTCAGACTAGCAGAGGAGTTATAATGCAGTTCTGTGCTTCTCTGCAATTGATCTCAGTGACTGCATCATTTTCTTGACATTTTACAACTTACCGATTCAGTAATCACAGTTCAGTTGTCTTAATCACACAGTAATTGTACCATAGAGGAAATGCCAATAGATACTCAATCAAGAATATATCAAACCAACTAGATAGCAATGCTTTCAGTCAAGAAATAGCTAAGAGCAACTCAAATCTGAGTTTGTTTATCCTCCACTATCGACGTCTAGATTTCTTAAAAGGGAATTACAGGGAAGACAGCCCATTTTGGCTCAAATCTGCTATCTCCCTGCTCCTTTTATTTGCTTTAATGTGCGTGAGCCCCGTTAAAGAAGAAACAAAAGTCAAGACACAGGCGGGTCCCCCCACGGCCGGAGGGAGAGCACGCCAGCCGTGCAGGGGAAGGCAGCGCCTTGCCGGCGGAGCTGCCCGGCGGGGCCGAGGCGGGCGGCGCGGGAGGAGCTGTGAGCGGCGGGGAGCGGCGCGGGGCCGCGCCGGGACCCGCCCGGGGCCGGGACCTGTCCGTGGTCCTGCAGCCGGGCGGCCACCGCTGCCGGCACCACGGCCGAGAGGCCCTTGGTCCCTTCCTGCCTGCCTCCCTCCTCT